>JAGFNQ010001833.1:255650-269413 GCA_024364735.1 Boesenbergia rotunda | reverse complement strand
GCATTTCTAATCCAAATTTCTTTAATGATTTCCCTAGCATATTTGGTTTGATACACATGAGTTCCCTTCATTTGTTTGTTTGACTTGTAGTCCTAAAAAGAAAGTTAACTCTCCCACAAGACTCATCTCAAACTCATTTTCTATACATTTAATAAACTCATGAAGAAATTCACTATTAGTTGACCCAAAAATAATATCATCAACATACACTTGGGCTACAAAGATATTTATCCTTAGATTTTAGGAATAAAATTGGATCAATTGTACCTCTCCTAAAACCCTTGGATACTAAGAATGATGAAAGCCTTTCATACCAAGCCGGGGAGCTTGTTTCAATCCATACAAGGCTTTTCTTAGTTTGTAACATGCCTAGGATAGTTTGGGTTTTCAAATCCGAGTGGTTGCTCTACATATACTTCTTCCTTAATGACCCCACTAAGGAATGTCGACTTCACATCCATTTGGTGAAGTGTGAACCCCATGTGAGCGGCATATACTAATAAAATTCTAATAGACTCTAATCTAGCTACGGGGGAATATGTCTTATCATAGTCAAGACCCTCAACTTGATTAAACCCCCTTGCAACCAACCTAGCCTTGTTTCTAGTAATTTTTTCTTGGTCATCTAACTTATTCCTAAAGACCCATCTTGTGGTGATAATTGTACAATCATTGGGTCTAGGTACTAACTCTCATACCTCACTTCTTTCAAATTGATTCAACTCTTCTTGCATGGCTAGGACCCAATCCACATCTCCCAATGCCTCATCAATAGATTTCGGTTCATGTTTTGAAATCAAGGCAATTTGACTACTATGTTCCTTAAAGTAAGACCTAGTCCTTACTCCTTAGGTGACATCCCCAACTATTTGGTTAATGGGGTGATCTTGGTGGTGCCTTAAGTATCTAGAGGTTATGGGCTCATTGACTACATGGTGTTCATCCTCTAGTGTACTTCTCTCTCCCCCTTGATCAATGCCCCCCAAATGTAGGTTTTGGATTTCTTGGGTAAGGGGTTGACTTTCTTCTATGTCCTTATCAATAGAAGATTTCCTAGGGTAGGTGCTCGTAGACTCATCAAAATCTACATTGGAAGACTCCTCAATTACCTTGGTCCTTTTGTTATACACTCTATATCCCCTACTAGTGGATGAATATCCAACTAATATCCCTTGATCCGCCTTAGATTCAAATTTCCTCAAATCATCCTTTGTGTTTAAAATGTAAACCTTACACCAAAAAAATCCTAAAATAGTGAACTTGTGGAATTCTCCCATTCTACAACTCAAATAAGGGTTTTCCTAAAAACCTATGAATTAAGACCCGGTTTTGGATGTAACAAGTGGTATTTACCACTTCGGCCCAAAAGTAGCTAGGTAGAGAGTATGCATTAAGCATGGTCCTAGCGGCTTCTTGTAAAGCTCTATTCCTCCTTTCTACCACTCCATTTTGTTGAAGGGTTCTAGGACATTAAAATTCATGTTTGTACCCATTTTCTAAACAAAATTGTGAGAAGTTTGAATTTTCAAACTCCCCACCATGATTACTCCTAATTCGGTTGATCTTTAGGTGTTTCTCATTTTCAACCCTCTTACTAAAACCTATGAATATCTCTAAGGTATCATTCTTATGTTTTATGAAAAACACCCATGTATATCTAGAAAAGTCATCTATAATTACCAAACAATATTTACTTCCTATTATTGATGGAGTGCTATGACAATCAAATAAATCCAAATGTAATAACACTAAAGGTAAAGAAGTGCTAGTTAAGGTTTTACCTTTGTGTGATGATTTAGATTGCTTATTCTCTTGGCATGCATTACACATCTTGTTCTTTTCATACTTGATCATGGGAAGCCCCTTCACCAACTCCATCTTTGCAACTCTTGCAATATTCTTCATGTTATTGTGTCCAAGTTGCCGATGCCACAACCATCCTTCTTCTTCTTTGGATATGAAACATTTAGGAGAGATGTTAGAAGCATAAGAAAGATTAAGATAATAAAGGTTGACTTCTCTATATCCCTCTAACATAATATTTTCGGAGTCATTTTGTTTAATTAAGCACTTTCTTGCATGAAACTCAACCCTATACCCGGCATCACAAAGTTGACTTACACTATGTAAATTAAACTCCATATTCTTAATCAAAAGAACTTTATGAATTGTGATGGTAGGAGATACCTCAATGACACCCCTACCTATAATTTTGAGTTTCCCACTATTTCTGAATGACACGGTTCCTTCTCTTTGATATCTAATGGTAATGAATTTGTTCACATCCCCGGTCATATGCCTTGAACACCCGCTATCCACTATCCACATTTTTTAGGCTTCTTTCACCTTCACCTAAACAACATGGAAAACACAAGCTTTTGGTACCCAAATGTTGTTGGGACCGGTGCATGTTAACATGGATGCGGGTTCGTAATTTTAAAATTAATTACGTGCAGCGAAAGGTTTAGCATAAATAATTTCTCAAATTATTTAACCACACATCTAAGCATACAACCTTATGTTGTGTAGACATGATCATATATTTAAAATTTTGCAGAAACGTAAACTAATTTACTTGTTACCTCGCGTAACTCGAAGAAAGGAACGAGATCCAACCGTAAGCGTCCCTCGGAAGCTCCGCCTCTATTCGCGTCCACGCCGAGTATCTTCGGGATGACTTCGCAAAGCCACGAGTTCCGTGTTCATAAGAACTACTAGATTCTCCAAGAACGCGACAAAAACCAAGAGAGAAGTAATCACATCGGAAAAACTCACCACCAAGGTTGGCCGGAATCACAATTCCGGCGAGAAGGAGGAAGATGACTTGCACCCAATCCCAAGGTGATAATGGCCGGAGAGGAATGTAAAGCCCGCTTTTTTTTCCATAAGCGGCGTTACGTTCACATGCTTAGGGCATGTAGACATCATAAGGCAGCGGAATAACTTTAACTTATACATGCCCTGTTACCATTCTTAACTTAATGACATAGGAACCTTAGCATATTAACTTTGAACTTAAGCATCATATCATGTCTCACATAACATCATATCATAAGGTTCCATAAGTCATTATTCAAACACATAAGTAAACATATAGTTCCTGGGCCAAGTCACTACGACACACATGCGTTCTTGCCCTCCTGCTGCTTCCTTCATTGTCCCCTTGAATGATCTGCGGTATAAGGAAATAAGACTATAAGCACACAGGCTTAGTAAGACTCTTTCCTACTCACAAAACCATTCATCATTCATCATCTCATAATGAGCACATAAAACATTAACATACTTGGTGCTCTACTTGGAACATAACAACTTACATCACTTATCGTATACATAGCATGGCATGAACATAAACATAGTAGACATTGCTCTACTTGGAACATAACATCTTACATCACTTATCGTATACATAGCATTGCATGAACATAAACATAGTAGACATTCTAAGCATGGCATAATTCATGGCATAACTCATAAACATAGTAGACATTCTAAGCATGGCATAATTCATGGCATAAATCATAAACATAGTAGACATTCTAAGCATGGCATAATTCATGGCATAAATCATAAACATAGTAGCATGGCATAATTCATGGCATAAATCATAAACATAGTAGCATGGCATCTTTTATGGCATAAATCATAAATATAGTAGCATGGCATCTTTCATGGCATAAATCATAAACATGGTAGCATGACATAATACCTATCATAGCATATGAACATCTTCCTAACATAATCATGGCATAGATCATTCATTCTCATGCATACTTCTTAACATGAAACGTAAGCATATCATCTTATCAACATAGCATAATGCATAGCATGAATGGATGCATGAGTGGAATGCATATACATAAGGGATGCTTAACTTTTAAAACATACTTTTACTTTGCTTAAACATAATCATCATAACATCATTTGGGGTCCCCGGCTTGTACCACATACATACATCATAGCGCGCATCCCTAGCAAGTCCGAGGTCGCGAGCCCCAACCTACTAGGGTAAGGACAGCATAGTCGGTAGTCCCCAAACCGAGGCGTTCTTAAGGTGCCCATCCCTGTTGCACAGCTCCGGTAGTGCCAGACCCGTGGACAGCTTCGGTAGTCCAGAACCGGGGCGTTCTTAAGGTGCCCATCCCTTGGACCCATACTTCGGTCCGGTACAAGCCCATACATAAAGTAAAATACTTTTCATGTTTCATCATTCATAAGACATTCATGGCATACTTATCATAGCATAACTTGTTACGGCTCAGCCCGTCTACCGACCTATTTACCGGTCCTCTCGACCGTCGTACCATCGACCATCGACCGTGCCGTTTAGCATATTTATGCCTTAAAGACATAAGCATCATCTTTCATTCATCATACTTGTCATTCATCATTTTCATTCTTAGACATGGCATATGTACACATCATTCATAGAGCATGGCATACATTCGTATTATCCTAAAACATGGCATATCATTCATAAACATGGCATATCATTCGTAAACATGGCATATCATTCATAAAACACAAATCACATCTTACCATAGGGCCATTGGGACCCTTACTTGAAATAAATCTTAACTTTTACCCTATTAACCCTTCTTGGCCGAAACTTGTGGAGTCCCAAGGCCATGTGAAAATTCACATAATCACCTTCCATCATCCTTATATCATGGCAACACATAAACATATGCTTGAAGTTAAAGACTCAACCCTAACCCTTGGGTCCTTGGGGTTGGCCGAACCATATGGGGCCTCTAGGGTACCCCAAAAATTCCCAAAAATTATACCTAACCTCTAAACATCATAAGCGAACATTAAATAATATTATAATGATTTTTAGCATAATTATAGACCTTTAAAACATGGTGGCCGAAACCCTTAAACTCAGGGTTCTTAGTTTTTGTTTCTTTCATGTTGGCCGAAACCCTAGGGTGTCCTAGGGTACTCCAAAAATTCCCAAAAATTATACTTAACCTCTAAACATCATAAGGGAACATTAAAAAACATTATCATAATTTTTAGCATAATTATAGACCTTTAAAGCTTGGTGGCCGAAACCCTTAAACTCAGGGTTCTTAGTTTTTGTTTCTTTCATGTTGGCCGAAACCCTAGGGTGTCCTAGGGTACTCCAAAAATTCCCAAAAATTATACCTGACCTCTACACATCAGAAGGGAACATTAAAAAACATTATCATGATTTTTAGCATAATTATAGACCTTTAAAACTTGGTGGCCGAAACCCTTAAACTCAGGGTTCTTAGTTTTTGTTTCTTTCATGTTGGCCGAAACCCTAGGGTGTCCTAGGGTACTCCAAAAATTCAAAAAAATTATACTTAACCTATACACATCATAAGGGAACATTAAACAACATTATCATGATTTTTAGCATAATTATAGACCTTTAAAACTTGGTGGCCGAAATCCTTAAACTCAGGGTTCTTAGTTTTTGTTTCTTTCATGTTGGCCGAAACCCTAGGGTATCCTAGGGTACTCCAAAAATTCCCAAAAATTATACTTAACTTCTAAACATCATAAGGGAACATTAAATAGCATTATACAGATTTTTATCATAATTTTAGAACTTAAAAACATGGTGGCCGAAACCTTTAAACATAAAGTTCTTGGTTTTCTTTCCTTTCAACATCAAATCCAAAAACTATCCAATATATCATGCTAAAAATCATAAAAATCATAGGGAACTATTATAACACAGGTGAGGGAGTCTTACCTTGGGTTTCTTGATTTTTTGAACCTAGGAAGAGAAGGAGATTGCAAGATCTTTGGATACTAGAGCCCCCTTGTCTTTGTATTCTTGTGAAGACCTTAGATCTAGGAGATGGAACCTTGGTGGAAGCTTTTCCAAGGGGAAAGCCCCTTCTTGGTGCTCGGCAAGAATGAGGGGAGGAAGAGTTTCGAAAATGAATGTAATGGGAAGAAGAGGTAACTCCCAAAACCCCCCTTTAATAGCCCATTAAGGAGGTAAATGAAGAGTCTCTCCATGACTCTTCATCTTCTTCTTAATCTTAACTTATATCCACTTCATTTCCTCATAGAAATCCCTTGCTAGGTGAGTTGGTTAAGGCTTACATGGTTGTACAAGAGGTCCAAGGTTCAATCCTTGGCTCATGCACCTTTATTTTTATTTTATTTTTATTTCGTTTATTTTATTATTTTTATTTCCTAAATTCCGAAAATCCCCCTAAAATCTCCCATAATTATGACAATATTCCTAAATAAAATTCTTTTATATTTATATTAATTTTACCTAATTTATATTAATCTTACCTAATTAATACCCATTTTTGGAGCTCATTTAAAGCTCATTAGTACCTAATTTCCCCATTAAAATAGAAAAATTATGCTAAGACTTACCCATAATCATGCTAATATGCCTAATTAAATCCTATTTATATTTATACTAATTATTACCGAAATCTACCTATAATCATGGTACTAAAAAGCCCACATAAAGCCCATTAGTACTTAGTTTTCTCAATTTAAATGAGAAAACATGGATTTTCTAGGCCAAAGTTCTCTTTAATATTTCTAGGTCCCTTGGAAAATTATTTAAACATGCTTAATATTTTAAGAAAATATTAAGAGAATTTTCCGGGTCGTTACAAGGAAGATCGTCCCAACGGAAGAACTTCGTCGCCTCGGTGCTTCTCCTTGTGCTCACGACAAGAAATAAGGGGGAGAGGCTTGTGGTCGGCCAAGAGGAAGAAGGGAGGAGAGGGAGAGAGCCCAAGCAAGAATACTTGGATTATTTCGAATGAATTCCAAGCCTTGCCTTGGGTCCTTTATATAGTGGCCTCTCAACCGCCAAGTCTCTTTTTACTTATGGAATAAATTTTCATAAGAAATTTATCATATAAATTTTCTATGACTTATTCCATCATGCCAAGTCTTGATTTTATATCATGGTTAAAATCATATTTTAATTCATGATAAAATCAACCAAGTCTCTTTTTTCTTATGGAATAAATTTTCATAAGAAATTTATCATATAAATTTCTTCATATAAATTTCTTTATCATGGTAAATCAATCCATGATTGATTTTATAAAATAAAATAAACCAATCCATGGTTCATTTTAATTTCCATGAAAAATAAATTTCTTTATATAAATTTCTTTATCATGGTAAATCAATCCATGATTGAGTTTATAAAATAAAATAAACCAATCGATGGTTCATTTTAATTTCCATGAAAAAATAAATTTTATATAAATTTCTTTATATAAATTTCTTTATCATGGTAAATCAATCCATGATTGATTTTATAAAATAAAATAAACCAATCCATGGTTCATTTTAATTTCCATGAAAAATAAACCAAACCTTGGTTTATATAAAAAATTTATATGATCCATAATATTATAAAACAAACCACACTTGATTTATTTTATAAATTGAACCAAACAATTTGGTTCCCTCCCTTTGTTGTGGCCGGCCAAGCAAAGAGGGTGGGGACCCTCTTTGGCCGGCCTATCCAGGCCACGCCCCAATGAATTAAACTCATTTAATTCATCTATTAAGTCTTCAAAAGACTTAGCCATTTTACGCTTTCGATGCGTCTCTGAAAAATTCAGATTCGACTTATTGTTTGGCTCAACCAAACCTAATCTCTCTTGATTGGAAAATCTAATTTTCAACTCGTTTTAAATCCCTCGGATTACTCGTAGTGCGTGTGACTAAATAGGCTTTCAATTTATGTTGGTCATCTATAATTAACCAATTATAGAACGATCATGAGTGGCACCTAGTAGTACATCATGATCCCCAATTAATCGAAAGATCAACGGTTGACCTCAGAAACAATTCTGAAATCCTTCAGCAGCTATAATGAATCGTGCCCCATTCCCTTCACCATCTTATACCCACTTGGTTTAGGACATGGTCTATGTGTGTCAATCCCCACTAGGCTGACTACGTCACACCTAGCCCAAGTAACATTTTCTCGTCCTACGGATTCTAATTACTCTAATGTATCTAAGAGATTCATACTCTGAACATGTCATGCTCTGGCCAGAGGCTTCGAGTAACAATCCGATGATAGGCCTTGGGTATACATCTCCTCGCAAGGAGTGGTGAATCCTTTGTAGGCTGTTCAAACATCTTCGGACACTTCGGTATATACCCAATCATCCTGGGTCCACACCTCCTTGGAGATGCTTGCTTAAGATGTCAAAGTATAAGTCTCCATGACCAAGATGACTTGAACACCGCAAGTCAAAGGAACATCGCACTTAAGCTGCAGTAAGAACTTCACTAACATGTCTATATGTAGACTACCATATGAAGTTTTACAGCCAGTCACTCCAATGAACTAGTTCCCTTAACTAGCATTCATGTTTATCTCCGGACATCCCAATGTCACCAGCCAGTGAGAATCAGCTGATTAGAGAATAACCCATGCTAGTCTCAACAGAATTGATAGTGTCCATTTTTATCAATTCATCGACTAGGGACAATTTCAATACTTCACAATTGCACATGTAGAGATAATCACTAGTTGTGAATTCATTACAAATTCTCTCATGCTGTGAATTGTATTGCGGACATTCAGTAAATGAGTTTAAGATCTCAATCAAATACATAAACATGTATACTCAAATAGTGAATATACATTTATTAAAATAAATGATTACAATCATAAGGCGATTGCCTTAGGACACTTTTCTCATATCACTAACAAATGTTAGATCCACAAACATCATTTAAATATTTCTTTGGTACCCATGCCTTCTTTGTATTCCCCTTAACACCTTGTCTCCTAGGGGCACACTTCCTACCCATAAGTGAAACAAAAGCCACCTCCTTGGTTTTTGGTCTATAACCTATACCGGCCTTATTATACACGGCTCTTTGGCTATTTATGATCATGTCAAGGTTTCTAGAGCCAATTTGAAATTTCTCAAGTGTCTTGGTGAGGTCTTCTACCTTTTCCCTTAACTCCCTATTTTTCTTTTCTAAACATGAATCATTTGAAACAATAGAAGAAACATGCATATTGCCCTTAAGTTTCATGGATTCTAATTTGAGCATGCAAACTTCATTTTTCAATTCCTTAGCCTTTCTCCTAACCTTAACAAAGTCATCATTAGTACTAGTAATAATTTTAACAAGAGTGGAGGTGGATAAGTTATATACCTCACTTATCGATACATCGGATTCGGATGATGAGCCTTCACCTTCACTTGAACTTCCTTGTTCGTCATCACTCGAACTCCTTTCATCTTCGGATGACTCCAAATTGTCCACTCCCATTAGTGCGAAGTGTGACACAAGATCTCCTTCCTCCGATGAAGATGGATCATCCCAAGTAGCTTTGAGACTTGTGGCACTTTTTTCTTTTCCCTTGGATTTCTTCTTGTCACCCTTCTTTCTCTCCTCCTTCTTTTCTTCCTTTTTCTTTAATTAGGGGCACTCATTCTTCATGTGCCCCTCTTGATGGCAATTATAGCAAATGATCTCCTTTCCCTTACTCTTACTCTTTGGACCTTTCCTACCATAAGACTTGTTAGAAAAACTTTTAAAAGCTCTTCACATTTTCCTTACCATGTAAGCTTCTTGGTCGCTATCCATTGAAGTGCTTGACTCCTCCGAGTCAGATGATGATGAGTAGACGACCTTCTTCTTTTTCCTTTCCTTTTCTACAACAAATGCTACACTTTTCTCTTTAGTAGAAATGTTAGCTTGCTCATGTAATTCGAATTCACATAACAAGTCATCTAATTTAGCCAAAGAAAGATCCCTCGAAACTTTGTAGGCATCAACCATTGATACCCACAAGGTAGTCCTAGGGAATGATTGGAGAACATACCTCACAATATCTTGATTCTCAACCTTTTCACCAATGACATGGAGTTCGTTGATTATTTCTTTGATTCTTCCATGTAATTGGCTTACCGTTTCGTTGGCCTTCATTGTGAGCGATTGTAGTTGGGCTACCAAGAGGTCTTTCTGTGCACTCCTTGACTCATTTGATCCTTCGTTAAGTTCGATGAGTTTCTCCCAAAGTTTCTTCGTGGTTTTGAATAACCCCACCTTGTTGAGTTGTTCTTTTGATAATCCGCATTGAAGCATCGTGGTGGCCTTTGCATTGGCTTGAGCCTTTCTCATGATTTCTTTTGACCAATTTCTCATCGGAAGAGGCTCTCCTTCTTCGCTCCTTGGCACTTCGAATCCTTCTATAACACTCATCCAATTTTCAATGTCATTCATGAGGTAATACTCCATCCTACCTTTCCAATAGGCGAAGTCATTGCCGTCGAAGAACGGTGGCCATGCGGTGCTATAGCCCTCTCGAAACGCCATTTTCTTGAATGCTCCGGTCGACGGTTAGTTCTCTCGTAATGAACCGGCTCTGATACCACTTGTTAGATCGTGGCGCCTTGCTAGAGGGGGGGGGGTGAATAGCAATTTTTTATTTTCTCTACAAGAACGGTTAGCAACACAAGAAAAATAATGAAAACATTGCTAACACCTTCGTTTACTTGGTATCCACCTCAGATAGGTGACTAATCCAAGGATCCACACGAGCACACCACCTCCACTAAGAAAAGTCTCCTTCAAGGTGGAGAAATGGGCAGTCGACTGATGTTGCTGTGAGTTTCGAGTCTCTTGCTACCAGTCGACTGATCCATTCCCAGTCGACTGCCTAGCTTACATAAGCACTCTTCCTCACTCCGACGACCCTCCTTCACGTGTGCCTTCAAGTTTACTCATTTGGCATGCCCCTAGAAGTCCTCTTCCTCTGGCTATCATCCCTCGGATGCGCACGCAAACCCTCGTCTTACCTCCATGTCACCCTTCACGTGTGCCCTTTGAAGTCCACTTCCCGGCTTGCCCTTGGAGTTTTCTTCCCTCGGCTCTCGTCCCTCGAATGTGTCCTCCATGTGTGACTCTCCAAGTCCTGCAAACTTAATCTCACATATCAAATAACAACACCACACCCTAACCTTAAGCATATTGACACACACATCAAAACCATGATCTTATTGATCATACTTGGGTCAATTGCCCCAACAGTTTTAACACATATATGGACTTTTTAAAGTTTGCAAACCATACTCTTTGGATCTCCCAATGCAAAGTATTCTAGTTGCATCATATAGATTGTTTCCTCAATGTCTCCATTGAGAAAAGTTGTCTTGACATCCATCTAATGGAGTTCCATATAATAGTGTGTGACAGGTGTCATGATTGACCTAAAAGAGTCCTTCATTGAAACTGGAAAAAAGGTATCTTTATAGTCAATCACATAATATTGAGTATAGCATTTAGCTACAAGACGTACTTTATATCATTCCACATTACCATTTGAATCCTGTTTGGTTTTAAAAATCTATTTACAACCAATAGGTTTCACACCTTCTAGTAATAGGGCAACTTCCCAAAATTTATTGTCTTGCATTGACTTATACTCCTCATTCATTGTGCCTCAATCAACTTTTGAGAATTTGAATCTTGCATGGCTTGACGAAAGATGATTGGATCATCCTCCGCCATTCCATCATTTTCCTCATGTTCTTGGAGTAGTACTATGTAATCATCCGAAATAGCACTCCTCCTTTCTCTAGTGAATCTACGCAAAGGCACATGTTCTTCATGCATTAGTTTTTGAGACTGTTGATTTTGTTCTTTTGGGAGTTGATTGATAATGCCCTGTTATTCTTGTATTGCAACCTGATCACTAACAGGAAAATCCTGATCATTATCAGAAGCAATCATAGGAATATAAATCATTTCCTCTTGAAGAGTAGTAGAAATACATTCCCCCTCAAAGACAATGTCTGTTACTTCATTCTTCCCCCCAAACTCAATATCCTTAAAGAACATTGCAGTTCCTATCTTAAAGATAGTCTTTACTTTGGGATCATAATGTGGGATCGTTTAGAATCGATAGAGGGGGGGTGAATATTGATAAAATTTTTCGGATATAAAAAGAATATTACTCAGTGGAAATTTGAAACAATGCTAACACACTTTCTTTTACTTGGTTCGAAGTCTAGATCGGCTCCTACTCCAAGGCACACGACCCTTGACCATTTATGCTGGCCAATTCTATATTTCGCAAAAAGGTTACAAATTTGAAGCACAAATACAGAATTGAATTTAAACAATTAAATTAAAAATACCGACGACCGGAGAAGGACTCGAAGATCGGAGCAGCGGGTCGTCGTTGGAGCTTGAAACTTGAGCACGGAGAGATTAGAATAGAGCGCTTGAGTATTTGCGTTGGAAGAATTGATAGATCGACTGGCGTGCTAGAGGGGGGGTGAATAGCACTTCTTCGTTGACGTCTCTACAAGATTGTTAGCGCAGCAGAAACAATAATATGCAAAGGACAATAAAAACAATGCTAACAATCGGAATTTACTTGGTATCCACCCAAATGGGTGACTAATCCAAGGATCTACGCACGTACACCACCTCCACTATGAAAAATCTCCTTCAGGTGGAGAAACCTTTACAACAGTGTTGTCTTCCTCTTTACAGAATATGGTGATTGAAAAGAGAGGAAGATGAGAAGACCTTTTGCACGAGCAGCACTTCGTTACATTACGAAACCGTACCGTTCACGTGCAAAAATGTCCTCCTTTTATAAGAGAACATGACAAACTAGCAGTCTGTCCAGCCCTGCACCAGTCGACTACCCCTGGGGCAGTCGACTGGCCTAGCATTAATTGCTAGCCAACGGCTAGTTTTCGGGGTACACCAGTCGACTACCTCTGGGCAGTCGACTGGTTAAAGGCTGAAAACCTTCTGTGAGTTTTGGCAGTCGACTGCCCTCTGGCCAGTCGACTGCCCACTCACTTCCATCCATTCTTCACATACTCCTTCACGTGTGCCTTCAGGTTCACTCCCTTGGCTCGCCCCTTGAAGTCATCTTCCTCTGGCTCTCATCCCTCGGATGCGCACACAAACCTTCCCTTGGCTTGCCTCCATGCCACCCTTCACGTGTGCCCTTGAAGTCCACTTCCCGGCTTGCCCTTGGAGTCCTCCTCCCTCGGCTCTCATCCCTCGGATATGTTCACCATGTGTGATTCTCCAAGTCCTGCAAACTCAATCACACACATCAAATACAACATAACGCTCTAACCTTAAACATATTCACACACACACATCAAAACCATGATCTTCCAATCATTTTAGGGTCGATTGCCTCAACAATCTCTCCCTTTTTGATGTGTAGCAATATGTTTAAGTTTAGAGATAAATAACAGCCAACAATAACAGTAACAATAGATAACAATTGAAAAACATAAGACATAGCAAACCTAAGAGGTAACCTCCCCCTTAATCCATGTCTTCTCCCATTTTCAATTCTACTTATGATCCAAATTAAGTTTCCACTTAACACTAAATAATATTAAAAATGTAAGACATATCAAAACCAAAGAGGTAACCTCCCTCTTAATCCATGTCTTCTCCCATTTTTAATCATTCGAGGTCTAAGTTAGAAAAAATACCTTAAACCATCCATTCCAAGTCAAAAATCTAACTTAAACCACCCATTCTCCCCCTTTGACACCATCAAAATGATTGCCTCAAGCAACCCAACCCTATGGCATCAAATGAAGGAAAGTTGGATTTCTGAAAAAGATTACAGAATCTGAAAACAGGCGTGCCAGTCGACTGCCCTATGGGCAGTCAACTGATACTCTGTCAGTGACATTTTTCAGGTTCTGTGCCGAAATTCAGAAACGTCCAAAAAAATCCAAAAAATTCCAAAAATTCTAAAAACTTGTAGACAT
>JAGFNQ010001833.1:195004-254352 GCA_024364735.1 Boesenbergia rotunda | reverse complement strand
CATAGGCTAGTAGAATTCTAATAGACTCTAATCTAGCTACGGGGGCATAAGTCTCATCATAATCTAATCCCTCAACTTGGTTAAATCCCTATCTACCAATCTAGTCTTGTTCCTAGTGATTTTACCTTGGTTATCTAGTTTGTTCCTAAAGACCCATCTTGTGGTTATAATGGTGCAATCATTGGGCCTAGGAACCAACTCTCAAACTTCACTTCTCTCAAATTGATTTAGCTCTTCTTGCATGGCTAAGACCCAATCTACATCTCCCAATGCTTCATCAATAGACTTAGGTTCTAATTGAGAGATTAAGGCTATTTAACTAGTTTGATCTCTAAAATAGGACCTAGTCCTTACTCCTTGAGTGACATCACCAACTATTTGGTCAATAGGGTGATCTTGATGATGTCTCAACGGCCTAGAGGTTGTGGGTTCATTGACTACTTCTTCCTCGTCCTCTAGGATACTTCTTACTCCCCCTTGATCATTGCCCTCCAAATGTAGGTCTTGGATTCTTTGGGCAAGGGGTTGGACTTCTTCCATATCCTTATCAATTGAGGCTTTTCTAGAATAGCTATTTGTTGATTCATCAAAGTTAACATTTGAGAACTCCTCAATCACTTTTGTCCTTTTGTTGTAAACTCTATAACTCCTACTAGTGGATGAATACCCAACTAGAATTCCTTCATCGTCTTTTCACTTAAACTTCCTTAGGTCATCTTTGGTATTTAGAATATAGACTTTACATCCAAAGACCCTAAAGTAGTGGACTTGCGGAACTCTCTCATTCCATAATTCAAAGGTGTTTTTCCTAAGAACCTATGCACCAAACCCTGGTTTTGAATGTAACAAGCGGTGTTAACCGCTTCGGCCCAAAAGTAGCTAGGAAGGGAATATGCATTAAGCATAGTCCTAACAACTTCTTGTAGGGCTCTATTTCTCTTCTCAACTACCCCATTTTTTTGAGGAGTCCTTGGGCATGAAAATTCATGCTTGTATCCATTTTCTACACAAAATTGTGAGAAACATGAATTTTGGAACTCCCCACCGTGGTCACTCCTAATTCGGTTAATTTTGAGATGTTTTTCATTTCCTACCCTTTTACTAAATCCTATAAAGATTTCTAGAGTATCGTCCTTATGTTTCAAAAAAAACCCATGTAAACCTAGAAAAATCATCTACAATAACTAAACAATATTTACTTCCTACTAGTGAGGGAGTACTATGGCAATCAAACAAATCAATGTGCAAAATTTCTAATGGCAAAGTAGTAGTGGTTAGGGTTTTACCTTTGTGTGATGATTTTGATTGCTTACCCTCTTGACATGCATCACACAATTTTATCTTCTCATACTTGATCATAGGTAGCCCCTTCACCAATTCTTCCTTGGTCCACTCTTGCAATGCTTCTCATGTTGACATGTCCAAGCCTCCGATGCCACAACCACCCTTCTTTTTCTTTAGACATGAAACACTTAGCCAAATTGTTAGTAGCATAAGCAAGATCAAGATAATACAAGTTGGCCTCTCTATACCCTTCTAATATGACATTATTTGACTCATAATGTTTAATTAGGAACTTTCAATCATGGAATTCAACTCTAAAGCCCGCATCACATAACAGACTCACACTAAGTAAGTTAAACTTCATGTCTTTAATTAAGAGTACCTTATGTATAGAAATTGTAGGAGATAGCTCAATGGTGCCCCTACCAATAATTCTCAGTTTTTCACTATTTCCAAAGGAGATCGTCCCTTCTCTTAGGTAGCTAATAGTAGTGAACTTGCTCACATCTCCGGTCATATGTCTTGAGCATCCACTATCTACTATCCACATAGTTGAGGCCTCCTTCACCTTTACCTATATAACATGAAAAACATACTCTTTTGGTACCCAAATTTGTGATCCACAAGCATCATTTAAAAATCTTTTAGGTACACATGTCCTCTTGGTGTTTCCCTTAAACCCTTGTCTCCTAGATGCACCAATCCTACCCATGAGTGAGACAAAGGTCACTTCCTTTTTCTTTGGCCTATACTCTAATCCGACTTTGTTATAGATGTCCCTTTGACTATTTATTATCATATCTAAGTTGCTAGACCCCACTTGAAATTTCCTAAGTGCCTTTGTGAGGTCCTCTACCTTTTTTCTTAGTTCCCTATTTTCAGTTTCAAAACATGAATCATGTGATGCAAGAGAACAAGCATGTAATTCTTCCTTGAGTTTTATAGACTCTACTCTAAGCATGGCAATTTCATTTTTTAGTTCCTTAATCTTACTTCTAGCCTTAGCTAAATCCATATTAGTGCTAGAAATAATCTTAACTAAAGTAGAGGAGGGTAAGTGGTATACCTCACTTACCGAAGCTTCTGACTTAGATGATGATGAAGAGGAGGCGCTCTCATCTTCACTGCTCGAACTTCTTTCATCATCTGATGAGTCTGAATGGTCCATTGCCATGAGAGCAAAATGTGAAACTTGCTCTTCTTCCTCCTCTGAGGATGATGGATCATCCTAGGTCGCCTTGAGGTTGGTAGCACCCTTCTCCTTCCCCTTCGACCTCTTCTTGTCACCTTTCTTCTTCTCCTCCTTCTTGTCATCTCTTCTCTTTAGTTGAGGGCACTCGTTCTTCATGTGTCTCTCTTGGTGGCAGTTGTAGCAGATGATGTCCTTGGCCTTACCCTTGCCTTTGGACCCTTTCCTAGCATAAGACTTGTTAGAAAAACTTTTGAAAGCCTTACGCATTTTCCTTACCATGAAAGCCTCCTGATCACTATCCATGGAGGCGCTGGACTCCTCTGAATCGGATGATGAGGAATAGACCACCTTCTTCTTCTCCTTCCTCTTCTTCTTCTCCTTTTCTGCAACAAAAGCTATACCTTTCTCCTTGGCCGAAACGTTAGCTTGCTCGTGCAGTTCAAATTCACAAAACAAATCGTCTAATTTAACTAAATATAAATCCCTTAATACTTTGTAGGCATCCACCATAGATGCCCACAAGGTAGTTCTCAGGAAGGCTTGTAGGACATACCTGACGATATTTCGGTTTTCGATCTTTTCTCCAATTACATGGAGTTCGTTGATGACCTCCTTTACCCTTCCATGCAGTTGGCTGACAGTCTCGTTGCTCTTCATGGACAGGGATTGGAGTTGGGCCACGAGCAGGTCCTTCTTTGCTCTTCTGGACTCGTTTGACCCTTCGTTCAGTTCCACCAGTTTGTCCCACAATTCTTTGGTACTCTTGAATGACCCCACCTTGTTGAGTTGCTCCTTTGAGAGCCTGCACTGAAGTGTGCTGGTGGCCTTGGCATTGAATTGCGCCCTCTTCATGACCTCATTCGACCAGGATCTCATGGGTGTCGGTTCTCCACTTTCATCGACGGGTGCATCGAATCCATCTACAATGCTAATCCAATTTTCAATATCGTTAATAAGATAATATTGCATCCTACCTTTCCAGTACGCGAAATCGTTCCCGTTGAAGAAGGGTGGTCGTGCAGTGCTGTATCCCTCTTGAAACGCCATTTAACATGCTCCGATTGACGGTGAGTTCTTCCTAAACGAATCGGCTCTGATACCAACTGATAGATCAACAGGCATGCTAGAGGGAGGTGAATAGCACTTTTTCGTTTACGTCTCTACAAGGTTGTTAGTGCAGCGGAAACTATAATATGCA
The DNA here is from genome assembly GCA_024364735.1 of Boesenbergia rotunda. Taxonomy (NCBI): domain Eukaryota; kingdom Viridiplantae; phylum Streptophyta; class Magnoliopsida; order Zingiberales; family Zingiberaceae; genus Boesenbergia; species Boesenbergia rotunda. The sequence continues at coordinate 250,678 of JAGFNQ010001833.1, read as the reverse complement.
AAGGACAATAAAAATAATGCTAACAATCAGAATTTACTTGGTATCTACCCAAATGGGTAATCCAAGGATCCACGCACGTACTCCACCTCCACTAAGAAAAATCTCCATCAGGTGGAGAAACCTTGACAGAATGTTTTCTTCCTCTTTACAGAATATAGTGATTAAAGAGAGAGGAAGATGAGAAGGCTTTTTGCATGAGCAGCACTTCGTTACAGTACGGAACCATACCGTTCACGTGCAAAAAGGTCCTCCTTTTATAAGAGAACAGGACAAACTCGCAGTCTGTCCAACCCCGCACCAGTCGACTGCTCCTGGGGCAGTTGACTGGCCTAGCATTAATTGCTAGCCAACGGCAAGTTTTCGGGGTACACCAGTCGATTGCCTCTGGGCCAGTCGACTGGTAGAAGGCTGAAAACCTTCTGTGAGTTTTGGCAGTCGACTGCCCACTCACTTCCAGCCAATCTTCACATACTCCTTCACGTGTGCCTTCAGGTTCACTCCTTGGCTAGCCCCTTAAAGTCATCTTCCTCTGGCTCTCGTCCCTCGGATGCTCACACAAGCCTTCCCTTGGCTTGCCTCCATGCCACCCTTCACGTGTGCCCTTGAAGTCCACTTCCCGACTTTCCCTTGGAGTCCTCCTCCCTCGGCTCTCATCCCTCGGATATGTTCACCATGTGTGATTCTCCAAGTCCAGCAAACTCAATCACACACATCAAATACAACATAACACTCTAACCTTAAACATATTCACACACACACATCAAAACCATGATCTTCCAATCATTTTAGGGTCGATTGCCTCAAGAGTCTCCCCATGCCATCCTTCACCGGACCCGAAGACGTCCAACTAAGTCTATGTGTATCTTACAAACCTGCACAATCACATACACATATTAGATCAACTTGAAACCCTAACTTAATCATATTGACACACACATCAAAACCTATGATCTACCCGATTAAACTTGGGTCGATTGCACCAATAATCTCCCCATTTTTAATGTGTGGCAGTATGTTTAAGTTAGATACAATAATAGCAATTGAAAATTAAAGACATAGCAAATTAAGAAGCATAAACATGCATCCTCCACCTTAACCTATGCCTTCACACCCAATTTTCAATTTTGCATAACCATAAGTTAAGTTAAAAACTGACTCCACAAGTTAAGTTAAACCTAACTTAAACCACAAGTTCTCCCCCTTTGACACCATTAAAATGATTGCCCCAAGCAATATTAACCATTGGTATCAATAAAGGATACCTTCTTTTTCTGAAAAAAATAGAAAACAGAAAACATCAGCACCAGTCGACTGCGTCAGTTACCTGTCGACTGGTGCCTTCAAACCTCAAACCCACAGAAAGATCAGTCGACTGCCCCAGGGGGCAGTCGATTGATACGACCTAGTCTAAACATTTTCAGTCTCTGAGCCAAAATTTAGAATGCCATAATTAATTCCATAAAATTCAAAAAATTTTGAAATATTACAAACATATTTCTTTTGATGTTTTCTAACCTAGAAAAATAATTTTCATGAAAATACCAAATATGCTTGACTTTTTGACCAAAATTTTAATTCTTTGAAAACACTTCATTTTACAAGTCTATCCCATACTATTTAAAACATAGAAATGTTTTCAAACCCCCCTTTTTCTCATATGAACACTCAAGACAGAAAAAATGATGAAAGGTCCCCCTTTATACCATAATCTCTAGATAGAATATAATTTGGAATTCATCATATATATCATGCATGCATACTTCACAATTAAAGAAATAACACTTCATATAAGCAAATCTAAGAGGTGAATTATAAATTCTTACAGAACCATAAATAAGTACTACAAATATCCTCAAATATTACAATATGAAATATAGTGTTTGAGAGATAATAGAAGAACATGCCCAAGCTACACACACTCTCAATACCATCATATCCACGTCATGCTGAAGCTATGCGTCATCACCAGGAGGAGGAGGAGGAGGGGCCTGGTACATCAGGTCCCAGTGCTGCATCATCTCATACATATCAGCCTGTCTCTGCTGAAAACTCTGAAAATCCTCCCTGAGTCCATGAACCTCTAAGTCTAGTCTGGTGAACCGCTCCTCTGTAATCCCAGCAGCAGCAGGTGTAGCAGCAGGAGCATCCACCTCATCCTCATCATCATCAGAGCTGGAGGATGCATGACGACGTCGCCAGACCATCACTCCCTGCTGTCTGTCAATCCCAGCTAAGGAGAGCTGTCGAGAACCTATATGGTCATAGTCCTGGGACAGTTGATGAATCTGACCACTAGTGATGCAAATACCTCTAGATGAAAAGAATTCGATCAAAAGATGACCGAATGACATGTAGATCTTCCTATTGACATCATGCGAAAAATGTACAATAGATGTGAATACATGTCGGACGATATCAATGTCTAACCTCCTCTCTAACGCATACATTATTATCAAGTGAGGTAGCTGAATCTTTGACCTCCCCTTAGTGACAATGGGCATAATGCAGTCTAGGACAATTTTATACAGGATGTTGCTAACTGCACTCATGCGCCTAGCTATAAAGATACGCTGCAAAGGAGGTCAAGGATTATCGAAATAATGGCGGTGAATTTGATCAATGGTTACATTAGACATGGTTAATGGCTCAGTGACATTGGGGAAGCATGTGAATGGGTTTTTCGAAACCCGACACCCTAAGAATGATTCTGATAATGCAGGTGACAAAGAGATGGTGACTCCCCCTACCATGGACTCATATGTCATGTCATCGGGACTACTACATGTGAGATTTGCATAAAACTCCTTAAGAGGTCAAAGTTTACATAATGCTGACAGTATACTAACTTTTCCAATTCAAAATGAGTGATAATCTCAATTATGTGAGGAGTAATCTCCTAGAAATATGATTGATTGAGATATCGACAATTTATTAAAATAAAAGTCAGCATTTTCAAATCTCTGCCGGCAGACCTCGGAACAGAACCGAGGTATCGTGGGATCTATGAGTTGGGTATGGCTTGGCGGGTTTCCTAAGTGAATACTTGATCGTTCCGAGAGACCTCTCCATGTCTACGGATTAAAAAATTAATCCAAATGGGGACCCGTCTCCCAACGACCATTGATGGACCGAAAATAGCTGTCACGAATGTGAGTCTCAAATTTAGAAATTTATAAAATTGAAAACCCTTTGGCTAACAAAGAAAATGTAGAATAGGGGGCTCAGGTCGTATTTTTCTAAGGGCTAGTTGAATGAATGTTTAACTCGAGCTTGCAGGTTTATTTGTCATTTGATGTTTTAGATTTTCTAATAAAGTGGGGTTTCTGCGATAAGAGGAAATGACAATAAGAAATAAAATGGACTTAACTAAAGCATGGAACGAATTGAGGAATTACAAGAACCACTCTTAACCTATTGAAAGGAACTAAGCAATTCGACTTCAACTATTGAATTGAAATTAAAGGACTAATTGTAGGAAATTAATTACAGAAAACTAATTTGCAAGAGAATTAATTGCAGATAAAGAAAATGTAAACAAACATGGCTTAAGCACTTGGCTTGAAGTGTAGGCAACAAGCTAGAACAATTGAAGAAAGTAAATGTTTAAAATTGAAATTATCTAAACTTAGACATCAAATTAGTTTCTAATCAAGTCTTCCCTTTGCCATCACACAAAGGATGAGCTATGAACCCCCTAGCTCAAAAACCATCGAAGACAAGCTTCCTTGCTCAATTAGCTCTGTTCTGCCTTTCCTGATCGGTCAACCGACCGATTATGTTCTCGTCTGATCGGTCACGGGACCGATCAGAGAACCCTCTGTCTGATCACGCGATCGATCAGTAACTGAAGAACTCACCCTGATCTCTGCCTTCTCAATCTGCTGGATAGCGATCGAACCCAAAAATCCGTCAACAAGCCTTCGAGAACCCCTCTCAAGCTTCGACAGCTCCGGGCGACGAAACCAGTGATCAACAAGGATCGATCGGCAGGCAAATCAGCTCCGGCAAAACCCTCGCTATTGCTCCCTTCAACTATGAGAATCTAATTAGTGAAACTAAACGAAGAAACTTACTCCGATGATCTGAAGTTTGTCAAGAACTCGATCTTGATGTGGCCGCGCGATCTAAGGAAGAAAATGAGAGAAAAAACGATGAAGAAATGAAGAAATGGCGATTTGAAAACTACTCTGCAGCTACGCGACGCGACGACGAGGAGATCTGAAGAGAGAATTCTGATTTAAATCTCCTTTTGAATTTTGGACGGCTGTGATTATATCGGACTCATCCAATGGTCGGATCTCTTCAGATCTGAACCAAACTCCCCAGATCTTGATCAATGGTTCTGATCTACCTGTCCTTAGCTCGGATCAACCAGATCAGTGGCGGATGGCTTAGATCCTCCCTTTTCTTGAATGGATGGTCTAGATCATCTTGAGCTTGATCCAACGGTCTGATTGCTTCTGATTTGGATGAAATTTTCATATCTTGATCTGTGGTCATGATTGACTCTATCCTGAACTCGAATTGACCAGAAGTTGACTGATGGCTCAGATATAGCCGATCTCTTGAATGGACGACCCCTATTAATCCGATGCTTGATCACCTTGATCTGGATCTAATTCTGACTCAAGTTTGACTCAGTCTGATCTAGGTCCATGCTCATTTGAAGCCTACAAAATTAGATTCACATTTTAGTGCCAAAATACCTCAAATATACAAAGATTTGAATTAAAAGCCAAAATAAAGGAAATACATGAAACCTAATATAAATGCAAACTTAAGCATATAAAAGTGTGGATTAAACATGGATTTTAGAGCCTAAAATAATAAAAAAAATGGTAGTTATCAACTCCCCCACACATACTCTTGGGCGTCTCGCACAAGCTACTAATAAGCCTAAGATGTATCCTCCTAGATTAGTCTCAATCATAGTTAGAAGCAATTGAAAGAAAATTACCTAGGGTTGTCAATTCTCAAAAATCTAAGCTAAATGGACTAGAAACTTGTCCTTAAACAAACAACTTAGCATACTTCATCCATCATGACTCATTGAGATGAATTTCACAAAAAACCTTGCAAGGGAAATTCTAAAGTGGCTCTCTTCCTAAGTTCTACATTTAAATGAATATGGAGCTCACTCAAATACAACATAGTTCTTGCACTACCATAAACTTACTTATTATCTACTCTCCACCATTATTCATGAATTGGATCCACACCTACAAAAGCTTATTAAAATAAGTTTAGAAGATATATGAAATGATAGAAATGAGATAAAAGTTTAATGAACTTGATACTTAAGAATTATAATAAAGGAAGTAAAGAAATGTGACATGGAAAGGAAACATAGACAAGAAATATAGCATGATAAGAAAATATGGGAAAGTAATATGGCATGATAAGGGAATATGGAAAAATAATGAAAATGGAAAACTTGGGCACCAAAAATGTAACCCAATGTACTTTGCCCCTTTGATGGTATCTTTGAGTGAAATTCGAGCTATGGTGAGTAGGAATTGCATTGTTCCTCTGATTTTGGATGAAAACAATGCTGAATGAAGTGTGCCAACCTACTGATCGGTCACTGGTCCGATCAGACATTGTCTGATCGGTCTGGGAATCAATCTGGATAGCTCCTGAACGGTCTGGGGGCCGATCAGGTGACGATCAGTAGCTGAAATTTCATATTTCTGAACTGCTCTCTGCCAAAGTTTCAATCTTTCAGTTAACAACTTACTCTTGAATTCAAATAGCTTCTTGCTTTCATCTTCAAATTAGAAATCTAACTCAGCATTTGACTCACACTTCATGTTTCTCTTTTCTTTCCTTTTGTTTCTCTTCTATTTTTTTTTTCATCAGCTGCTCTATTTTTTTATATCTGCAGCTCAGTTTTTGCTTCTGTTTTTTTTTCAGTTTAACTCCTTCCAAAGATCAGCTCCAACTCTCGAATATGATCAGCAATTTCAGAAAGTTTCAACTAGCTTCAAATGAATGAAATCATCTTTTATTCCTACTTGATACTTGGTCCAATAGAGCTTGTTTCCTATCCATAACTTGGACTTTTAAGGATGTGTCTTTGCCCTCTAACTTTTCTTTCTTTTGCTTCACTTTTCAAATCACACAAAAATTTCTTTTTCTTTCAACTGAGCTGATGGGTATGCTTGCAACTCATTCTTGATACAAAACTCCATCAAATTGGCACACTTTCCTTGTAGGTTGTCAATGCTTGATTGTCCTCAAAATTTGATAGAATGCTTGCATCCTCCCCCACACTTAAACTTTTGTCCGTCTCAGGCAAAGTAACATCAAGAAACATTAAGGTAACCAAGTCCAATGAAAATATATGATGAACATTAAGATTAGGGAAGGAAAATGGAATTCAAAGTAGATAAACAAACAAAATTAAAAAAATGATATGAGAAAGGAAACAAACTGATTCACCTCTATAAATGTGGTCCACTCATAGAAATATAGCTTTGAAAGAACCTAAGCAAGTTCTAGAGTACAATCACATGTGTGTATCACAAAAATTAGGCTAAGTCCTCACTAGGTAAAAAGAATTCATCTCAAGTCATTGATGGACCCAAATAGACTGTCACGAATGTGGATCTCAAATTTAAATGTATATGAATGCTGGAAACCCTTTTTACAATCAAAATCTGAAAATGTAGCAAAGGGGCCACAGGTCGTATTTTTCTCGGGGCTAGTTGTCGTGTTTGATTCGAACTTGTATTTATGTGTCGTTTGTGTTTTTGGGTTTTAAATAAATAATTGGATTTTGGTTTGTAATTGAAAATGAAATTGCAATGGAAAAATAAAAACCTTGATTTAATAAACTAAACAAGAAATTGGCACTAAAGAGCTCAACTAATGGAAACCTAATTAAGCACTTACCAATTTTTTTATGGGAAACTGATTTCTTATTTCAACAAACAAAAGATATGCTAAGAAATGAAGCAAAGGCAGTGATGAAGTTTTCGGAAATAATCAAGCTTAACACAAATCAATGCAAAGAAGATTTGGTAATTACACTAGCAACAAACATCAACTTAGCTACAATGTTTTTGGAACCCAACCACTGCCAACAAAATTCAGATATTAGTGTGTTCAAGCTTATTGATTTCAAACACAATCATATGCCACAAAAGCAAGCTAAATTCGGATGCAAAAAGGTCTAAGGCAGTTGGCACGCAAGGGAGAATTCCTTGTGCCAAAAACTAATTCCAAATTAAGAAATGAGTGATCTTTCAACTCAACTTTTTAAAACTGATTGGTTCGATTGAGAAACAAAAGTATTAGGAAAGAACTAAGCAAGATTCTATAAAGAAATTCAAACTGAAATCAAGACTTGAGAAGCAAAAATTCAGAAATGAAGTACACAGAAATTCAGATTCGATGTTCAGAGATTCAGCATATGGCTTGGGTGCAAAACACACAACAAACTCAAATTGATACTCTGATCGAAAGGCCAAACAACTAAGCTAAAATATCTAGTGTTTACCTAGCAAGAATTCAGAAAATTTACAGCTGGAATTTTCAGAAAACAGATTGGGCTTTTCAGACTTGAGATGGCACGCAACAATGGAATTGATGCACAGAACTTAAAGCAATTACTATTTTAAACCAAATGCACTATCTATCTAATGCTAGAGCAGGAATTAACAACTAAGAAACAAGAAATCTGAGACAAATTCAGAAACCGAAAGAAAGAAAACAAAACAGAAATAAACTTGGCACGCAAACAACACAAATTGGCACGCAGCAAATGAAACTAAAGTGAACTGAAATTTAACTCTATTAATCACTAAACAAGTTCCTAAATCACTGAACTCGAAGATTAAAAACCTAATGCAACCAAACAATGTAGAATTATAAACTAAGATAGCTGATAACTGAAATTTTCAGAAACAAAATAGAATTCGGCAGAAATGAAATTACAGCTACAAAACTTGAAAATTGATGATCTAAACTACTCCTCAACCCTTCTCCAACTCAAGAGCTCCTTGGTCATCAATCAAGAGTGAACTTCGGACCTGCAAGCTCAACAAATCAGTGAGGAGCAATCTCTGATACCGAATTAGATCAAATCCTGCTCAAGCTGAAATTTGCTTCCGAATTCTTCAAACTCGCTGTGGTGGCTTACGATTTGGATTAGGGAATAATCGAAACCTTCCAGGGAACCCCTCTGGTCAGCTCGGATGCAGTGGAAATGGAGCACAGCTGAGCTCGCTGAATTCGAGTAGTGAAACTACTGAAACCTCACGCAGCTTTACTATTGAGCAAAAATCCAATCTGAAACCTCACTGAGACTCTCTTCACTGACCTAGCCCTTGCTTTGATGATGGATTGAGTGATCACGCCTTCGATTGGATGAAAAATGGAAGAAAATGATGAAGAACTGAAGAACTCTACTGTTGCGGCGAAGACGCGATGAAGGGAAGAAGCTGCGCGTTTCTGATTAAATAGGAACCAATGGACGGTCCAAATTGATCAACTTCAATCCAACGGCTGATCTTGCTCTGATTTGAGCCAAACTTTGATGATGATGATCTGGGGTCAGGATCTACCTTATGGTAGCTCGGATCCTCCAGATTTGCAACGGATGGTCCAGATCAAGCTAATCTTTGAATGGATGATCTAGAGCCCTCCGAGCTTGATCCAATGGTTGATTTAGCTCTGATTGGAATGAAACCTTCAGATCTTGATCAGGGTGCTTGATCAACCCTAGTCCTAGCTCGGATTGCTTCAGATGATCCCGGATGGCTCAGATCTAGCCGCTTTTGAATCGGACGACCCGGATTAATCGTAAGCTTGATAATTCAATCCGGTTCACTTCCGACTCAAGTTTGACCCAATATGCCCTAGGTCCATGAACCTTTTATGCCTACAAAAATAATTCAAGAATTTAGTGGCCAAATAATCCAAAAAATGTGCAAATTTGCAATTAAGTCCAAAATAACAGTAAGTTCTAAAACCTAGGGCAATTTCACAATTAAGCAATAAAAACATAGGTCAAACATGGATTTTAGCAGCTCAAATAATCAATAATATAGTATTTATCAGTCATCAATCTAGAGTCCATAACTAAGTAGTACTCAAGCAACCAAGAGTTTCATCCAATGGCTCAAATCCTAAGTTTTAACAACCAAATTTAATTTACTTTCAAAAACTCTAAAATGATATAAGAAAATCTAGATGGATACATTTATTCCTATTCATGCAAGAAATAAAATGTCAAAAAGGGTAAAATGGTATCTACAATGACTCTTATTCAATCTACACTAACCAAGCATTTATTTGCAAGCACTCATTTTAAAAGAAAATTTTACTTCTGGAAAACATAAAAATGAAACATGCAATGAAAGAAAATGCAAGAAAGAACAAACTCCCCTTTATTTCTGGCGGTCGGAGTCGATCAAGGAATAACTTCCATTGTGGTAGCCGAGGAGTATGGGTGGTCGAAAGAGCATTTTTCATGTGATCAATGTCATGGTGCATTGCTCCCCCACACTTAAACTTTTCATAAATGTGTTCCGGTGGTCGGAGATGATTAAGGTACAAAATCCATTTAAGAGGTGGAGTGCTACGAATCAAAGCAATATCAACTCCTCCCTCTTGATGCTTTTTGGAAGTCCTTCCCGGAGGTTGGAGTCTGTTTAGATGGAGCACCCACCCCAGAAATCTACGGTGCCCTGCAAAACCATGCAATACCTCCCTCAAACGTGCAGGGTAAGGAAGAAATGAAATACCATCAGTCTCTATATAAAATGAATCCAGATATGCCTCACAGCCAATGAAATCAATTTTGGGACCCTCTATGAATTTTTTACAATCAATATCTACATAGGGTATATCAAGAAACTCATCATCTTCAACAAAATCAATTTTAGGTACCTCTATTAATTCTTAACAAATAGTATCCATACAAGATGTATCAAGAAATGCATCAAAATCAACAAAATCAATCCTAGGCACCTCAATCAGATTTTCACAATCAATCTCAGCACAAGATGTAACAAGAATTTCATCACAATGAACAAAATCAACCCTAGGTTCCTCCATGAATTTTCCACAATCATTATCCACAAAGGATGTATCAAAAATTGCATCAAAACAAACAAAATCAATTTTAGACACCTCTATAGAATTTTCACAATCATTATCCACATAAGATGTATCACAACATGCTTCACATTCAACTAAATCAATTTTAGGTGCCTCCATGGGTTTTTCATAATCAATTTCAGCACAAGATGTATCAAGAAATTCATCACAATGAACAAAATCATCCTCATATACATCTATGAATTTTTCACAACCATTTTCTACATAATATGTATCAAGAAGTGTATCACAACCAACAAGATCAACATTGGGTACCTCTATGGATTCTTCTAAATAATGAGGAGAAATGCTTACCTGATCATGCTGAAGAATACTTGGAGGTTCTACAAGAGTAGATGTATCCATAGCCTCCTCCTGGTCATGTACAGGCTCCATCTCAGGCTCAAGTTCTGGTGGACATTCAACTAAGAGAGGTGATCTTTGGGTTCTTGCTTCCACCATGCAAGTCCCTACGCTTTCTGGCTTGTCCTCTGAATCTTCTAATGTATCATTCACTGTTGGTGGTCCCTGGGGCTTAGTGCAATCCCCTACACCTATACAATCATCTTCAGCACATGCTTTATCAACCATATCTGCAACAACCATATTAGAAAAATTAGGACCAATAATAACTATATCATCACAAAATAAAAGGTGAGAAGGATCACAAAATAAAAGACTAGAAGGGTCCTGTAGAGCTTTAGAATCGACATCAAGGTTGTCACAAGCTTTACTATCAATCTCCTCCAATTCCTCCTCAGCTAATGCATCCTCAGTAGGTATGGGTGGTCCCTGGGGTTCAATGCAATCCCCTACACTCTCACACCTATCCTCTAAATTTTCTGACATGTCAATCAAAATTAGTGATCCCTGGGGCTCAGTGCAATCCCCTACACCTAAAGAATTATCTCCAATTGGAAATGAATCAAATACAACCTCCAAATCTTCAACCTCTTCTATAGCTAATACCTCCTCTGTCCCATCTGAGTTTAAACATCCTCTCTGAATATCAATTGAAACTCCATCAACAATTAGCTCTGCCTCAACAACCTCATCTGGAATACCCATGCTAATGATAGGAAGATCCTCTCTGGAGTACTGTGGGAACGGTAAAGGAACTTTTAGCTCCTCCACTTGAGCTGAAAATTTTGAAAATGAACTCTGAACAGGAATTTCAGGAGGAATAGCTACTGTGGGTGCCTTGATTTTGCTGATTTCTTCTTCTTCTTCTACGAAAATTGCAAGATCAATTGAAGAAGGACTTAGACTTGCACTAGGGTCACTACCAACTGATGTAGAATCAATTCCAAGGCTGTTTTGAAGTGGAAAATAAGATGCTGAAAATTTTTCAGGAATTTTGGCCCTTGGAATGTTTAGACTTGAAACCACTTCCTTATTCCTCAAAGTTAGTTCACAATCATACCCCTCAGAATTAAGAGTAGCTTGAGAAGGTAATTGTCCTGATTTTTGGGCTTGCATTTGATTCATTTGATTAACCAATTGTCCAAGGCGTCTTTCACAGTCTTTAAGAGTAGAATCATTTTTTGTTGTTGCAAGAGTTGTTGTAACATCTCCTCCAGCCTTTGTTGTTGAGCCTCACTCTCACTAGAATCCTCTAAGTCTCCTTGATAAGCATAAACTCTTGTTGGACTTGAAAGGGTTCATTAGGTTGCTCAAAATTAGAAGTAGGTTGTGAATTCTGAAATTGGAATTGCTGAAAATTAGGCTGGGAACATGGTTGAAAATGCTGAAAATTGTAGCTCTGAAAATTCTAAATTTGAGGTTGAAATTGTTGTGGTGAGGGCTGAAATTGTGGAGGTCGATAACTCTGATTGTATGGTTCAAAACTCTGCTGATTAGGATTGTAACCTTGCTGAAAATTTTGGAATTGTGGTTGAAATTGCTGTGGTAGCTGATTCCAAGGTTGGTTTTGTTGACAATTCGAATAAGGCTGCTGACATGCTTGAGAATGCTGCTGGAAACTCTGATTAGGCTGCTGAAATTGTTGGTAATGCTGACTTGGTTGATAATCTTGCTGAAAGTTTTGAAATTGAGGTTGAAATTGATAATTTGGTTGCTAGAAATTTGAATAGGGCTGGAATGGTTGAAAGTTTTGCTGAAAATTCTGAAAATACTGAAACTCTACCATGGAACTGCTTGAATGAGTAGAAAAAATTTCAATAGCTTCTCAAACTCTCCAGATCACCACCTGCAGTCCTGGCCACAAACAAACAAAAAATGGCAGCCAACGTATACAAAAAGATAAAGCAAATAAGAATACAATCAAAGAACATAAATATTAAACACAAACTCAAATTAAACAAACTCAACTAGAGGTTCTCCGGCAACGACGCCAAAAATTTAATGGACCCAAAATAGCTATCATGAATGTGATTCTCAAAATTAGAAATTTATAAAACTGAAAACCCTTTGGCTAACAAAGAAAATGTACAATAGGGGCCTCAGATCGTATTTTTCCAAGGACTAGTTGAATGAATGTTTAACTCGAGCTTGCAGGTTTATTTGTCGTTTGATGTTTTGGGTTTTCTAATAAAGTGGGGTTTTTGCAATAAGAGGAAATGACAATAAGAAATAAAATGGACTTAACTAAAGCATGGGACGAATTGAGGAATTACAAGAACCACTCTTAACCTATTAAAAGGAACTAAGCAATTCGACTTCAACTATTGAATTGGAATTAAAGGACTAATTGCAGGAAATTAATTGCAAAAAACTAATTTGCAAGAGAATTAATTGCAGATAAAGAAAATGTAAACAAACATGGCTTAAGCACATGGCTTGAAGTGTAGGCAACAAGCTAGAACAATTGAAAAAAAGTAAATGTTTAAAATTGAAATTATCTAAACTTAGACATCAAATTAGTTTCTAATCAAGTCTTCCCTTTGCCGTCACACAAAGGATGAGCTATGAACCCCCTAGCTCAAAAACCATTGAAGACAAGCTTCCTTGATCAATTAGCTCTGTTCTGCCCTTCCTGATCGGTCAACCGACCGATCAGGTTCTCGTCTGATCGGTCATGGGACCGATCAGAGAACCCTCTATCCGATCACGCGATTGATCAGTAACTGAAGAACTCACCCTGATCTCTGCCTTCTCTATCTGCTGGATAGCGATCGAACCCAAAAATCCGTCAACAAGCCTTCGAGAACCCCTCTCAAGCTTCGACAGCTCCGGGCGACGAAACCAGTGATCAACAAGGATCGATCGGCAGGCAAATCAGCTCCGGCAAAACCCTCGCCATTGCTCCCTTCAGCTACGAGAATCTAATTAGTGAAACTAAACGAAAAAACTTACTCCGATGATCTGAAGCTTGTCAAGAACTCGATCTTGATGTGGCCGCGCGATCTAAGGAAGAAAATGAGAGAAAAACGATGAAGAAACGAAGAAATGGCGATCTGAAAACTACTCTGCAGCTACGCGATGCGACGATGACGAGATCTGAAGAGGGAATTCTGATTTAAATCTCCTTTTGAATTTTGGACGGCTGTGATTGTATCGGACTCATCTAACCGTCGGATCTCTTCAGATCTGAACCAAACTCCCCAGATCTTGATCAATGGTTCTGATCTACATATCCTTAGCTCGGATCAACCAGATCAGTGGTGGATGGCTCAGATCCTCCCTTTTCTTGAATGGATGGTCTAGATCATCTTGAGCTTGATCCAACGGTCAGATTGCTTCTGATTTGGATGAAATTTTCAGATCTTGATCTGTGGTCATGATTGACTCTATCCTGAACTCAAATTGACCATAAGTTGATCAATGGCTCAGATCTAGCCGTTCTCTTGAATGGACGACCCCTATTAATCCGATGCTTGATCACCTTGATCTGGATCCAATTCTGACTCAAGTTTGACTCAATCTGATCTAGGTACATGCTCATTTGAAGCCTACAAAATTAGATTCACATTTTAGTGCCAAAATACCTCAAATATACAAAGATTTGAATTAAAAGCCAAAATAGAGGAAATACATGAAACCTAATATAAATGCAAACTTAAGCATATAAAAGTGTGGATTAAATATGGATTTTAGAGCCTAAAATAATCAACAAAATATTAATTATCAACCATCTCGTGCCGTATCAAACAATCCAAATTACAATTCGACCCATTACAAAAATCAGCCTTGTAATTTGCTTGATCGTTCGACCGCGAAAAAGGAGACAGGTGGATCACCAGTTTTTGTGTTTATGGTCTGGGTCTAGTTAATTAATTATTCGCTATGATTCACAATCAAAATAATTAACTAACTAACTAACATAAAATGACGAGGAAAATAAAACATGGCACATAATTAACAAGGGAGCTTGGGAAAGAATTATACCTTCCCGATCACCTCGCGGCCTTCTACCTTATGTCCCTCCCTTCCCAGACGACGTGTGGGTGACGGTCTACAGGGAACCAAGATCACTGAGGTGCTCTAATCGAGCTCTTCTCTTATCTTGGCCGAAACACCAAACCCTATCTTCTAGGGTTTTCTCGCCGCAAGCTTCACCTCTATCCCTTTGCACCACCGTCCACCGGAGTTACCCAAGAGCCACCAGACCGACTGCTCACCTCGAGAGGAAGGAGAAGAAGTTGAAGAAGGAGAGAATCTCTCCTTCCTCTCCCAATTGGCCGAACACAGTCCTTCTCCCGTGACCTTGCGACGCCGCCACCCCTCCTCTTGCGTCACCTCTCTTCGGCCGCCGGCCCTTGCTCCCTCGCCGCCGACCACCACAGAAGGTAGGGAAGATCCCTGCCTTGTCCTGTGAGTCCTGGACGAGTGGTGATGGAGAAGTGAAGAAGAGAAGAGAAGGAGAAGCTTCTCCTTCTCTAATCGCCGACTGAACCCTAGAGGAGAAGAGGAGAGAGAGAGTTAGAGAGGAAAAGACTTGGGAGTCAACTCTTGGATCAACCTTGGTTTCATGATCACCTTGGGTATATATAGGGCTAAGGTAGGGACCAAGAGGAGGAGTTGGATCTTGGCCAAGTAATGGATCTAAACCTGATCCATTAATTAAGATCCATTCCACTAAAGGTTCTTAATTGAACTTCCTCACCAACTCCCATATTTTTATATGGGCTCCATATATTACGAGTCGTCCATCCCCCCGTGTTTATGATCTCGAATTCCCATTAATTAATTTAAATTACTGATAATTCAAATTAATTAACATCTGGGTCCTTGACTAGTACCACTCAACCTTATCATCATGCCGGATCAAATCCACCTGCAGGGTTTAGGATGATGAACCTTTTGAGCTCATCAAGGGGGCATTATCAACCCAAGTCACCAGGACACGGATTCCTTCAATAATCAACAACACATCATATTATTAATATTATCTCCCAACTTACCGGGTCTATCGATCTAACAATATAGATCTCGCCCATTGATAAATCAAAGAAATAATAATTAAAAATATATGCCCGTTATTATATCGAGATTAAGGGATCGTACTCCATAATAAAATCTGATGCCCTATCAAATTATCGAGTCAGGACAAATTGGATAACCTCGGGTTTTTATCCTGCTCAATGTACTCAAAGCACACTAGTGTAATTCTATGGTCAAGACCAACCACACCTAATTACACTACAACTATCCCGATGGTTTGTCTGATTCCATCTCGGTTGTGAGCCTCTACTTATACTAGGCAAGGAACTGATAACATGATCTTCCATGTGACACCACACACCATGTTATCTACAATGCGAAGTAATAGACTTCATGCATTTACTAATATAAACAGGTACCCAGTGTAGTTATGATTCAAAACGAAGATGTTCATATAAAGAAATTATGTCTTTCAGTATACACATCTTACAATCTCCCACTTATACATAAAGACTTTGCTGTTTTCTCACTGCCATACATCTGACTCCCATATCCTCCACATGTCGATTAAAAGCTTTAGCTGGAAGAGCTTTAGTGAAAGGATCAACTAGATTGTTCTCTGATGCAATCTAGGTGACAGTCACTTCTCCTCGCTTTACGATTTCTCGTATTAGGTGGTACTTGTGCTCTATGTGTTTACTCGCCTTATGGGCTCGTGGTTTCTTCGAGTTTGCAACTGCACGACTGTTATCACAAAAGATTGTGATAGATCTGGGCAAACCAGGAATCACATCCAAGTCCATGATGAAGCTCCTGAGCCATACAACTTCCTTGGCTGCCTCTGAGGCTGCCACATATTCAACTTCCATGGTGGAGTCCACCACGCATTTCTGATTGACACTCCTCCAAACAATGGCTTTACCTCCTAAAGTAAACACAAACCCCAAGGTAGACTTACTCTTGTCCCTATCTGACTGGAAATCTGAGTCTTATAACCCACAGGAACTAATTGGTCTGCCCGATAAACCAGCATATAATCCCTAGTCCGTCTCAGGTATTTCAATATATGTTTTACCGCAGTCCAATGTCCCTTGTACAGGGTTACTCTGATATCTGCTAACCATGCCCACGGCAAAATAAATATCTGGTCTCGTGCACAACATAGCATACATGAGGCTTTCTACTGCCGAAGCATAAGGAACCACCTTCATTTCCTCTATCTCCTTTGATATTTTCAGACACATCTCCTTGGATAGAGGAACTCCATGCCTGAAGGGTAGGAAACCCTTCTTGGAGTTTTCCATGCTAAAACGAGACAGGACAGTGTCAACATATGAAGCTTGGGATAAGCACAACATCCTTTTCTGACGATCCCTTATGACCTTGATCCCATGGATGTGTCACGCTTCTCCTAAGTCCTTCATATCAAACTGCTTTGACAGCTAGACCCATAAGTCTAATAACGCTTTGACATTGTTGCCAATTAACAAAATGTCTTCTACATAAAGTACAAGAAACACCACTACGTTTCTGTCACATCTCTTGTATACACATGACTCATCCGGGCTTTGAGTAAATCCATATGACTGGATTACTTCATCAAAGCGGATGTTCCAAGATCGCGAAGCTTGTTTCAATCTATAAATGGATCGATTAAGCTTGCATACTTGATGCTCTTTGCCCTTTGTAATGAACCCTTCGGGTTGCTGCATGTAGATGGTCTCCTCAAGACTTCCGTTAAGGAAAGTTGTCTTGACGTCCATCTACCATACCTCATAGTCCATATGAGTTGCAATAGATAAGAGAATCTGGATTGACTTAAGCATGACTACCGGTGAAAAGGTCTCCACATAATCGATACCCTCCTTCTGAGTGTACCCTTTCGCAACAAGCCTAGCTTTGAAGGTCCCAACCTTCCCGTCTGATCCTCTCTTTCTCTTGTATATCCACTTGCATCCAATGGTTTTTACACCGTTGGGTGGTTCTACTAGCTCCCAGACATGATTAGAATCCATAGATTCTATCTCAGAGTTCATTGCCCTTTGCCAAGAATCTGCATCCTTATCTTGGAGGGTCTCGTCATAGGTCCAGGGATCCGGTTCATGTTTACTAGAGACTAAGTCCGAAGACTCTCCGAAAAACATGAACCCTTCAGGCTGTCTCACAACCCTCCCACTGCGATGAGGCACCACCTGTGTATCCTTTGTGACACGTGGTGCAATGACTTATGGTATGTCCTCTTGTACAATTTGTCCTAAGGTCGGAACGCCCCCACTTAACTCTTCAAGCACTAGTCTACTCTTGGGCTTGTGGTTCATCACATAGTCTTCATCTAAGAATCTGGCATTTGTGCTAACGACTACCTTCTGATCCTTAGGACTATAGAACAGACCACCTTTCGTTCCCTTAGGATAGCCCATAAACAAACATACTTCTGTCTGAGATTCCAACTTATCAGTATCTTCCTTCAGCATATGTGCTAGACTACCCCAAATCCGAATATGTCCTTAACTAAGCTTTTGCCCAGTCCACAATTCTATGAGAGTAGAAGGGACTGACTTAGATGGTACCATGTTCAAAATGTACGCAGTTGTATCCAGAGCATATCCCCAGAACGAATCATGTAAATCAGAATAGCTCATCATTGACCTAACCATTTCCATAAGAGTCCTATTCCTTCTTTCTGCAACTCCATTCTGTTGGGGTGTACCGGTGCAGTTAGTTGGGACTGTATCCCAACCTCTGATAAGATGTCCTAAACTCTCCAAAGAGATACTCTCCACCACGATCTAATCGTAGTGTTTTGATACATTTACCTTGACGCTTCTCCACATCAGCCTTAAACTCTTTGAACTTATCAAAGCATTCAGACTTGCAGCGCATCAGGTAAATGTATCCATACCTTGAATAATCGTCAATGAAAGTGATGAAATATTCAAAGCCACCTCTAGCCTGGATTGACATAGGACCACACAAATCAGAATGAATCAGTTCAAGAACGTCTTTGGCCCTATACCCCTTGGCCTTAAAAGGCCTCTTGGTTATCTTACCTTCCAAGCAAGACTCACAGGTAGGGAGGTCTTCAACCACCAATGAACCCAGGAGCACATCGGCTATCAACCTCTGAATCCTACTAAGGTCAATATGACCAAGCTTAAGGTGCCAAAGATACGTCTAATTCATCTTAGAAGGCTCCTTTCTCTTATTTATGTTTGATGATGAGCTATTAGCCTCAGTTTACATCGTGGGAGTTATTGGTTCTAGAGTGTATAGATTGCCAACCATAGTACCCGAACAGATAATCTCTCTATTTCTTTTTATAACAACATTGTTATCAAAAGCAACAGAATATCCATCCTTTATCAACTTAGAAACTAAAATTAAATTCTTTCTAAACGAGGGTACATAAAGGCAATCTCTCAGAACTAACACTTTATTTCTCTCAAAAGACAAATAGAAAACTCCCACTACAACTGCTGCCACTTTCGTAGCATCGCCCATGTAGACCACAATTTCTTCATCAGCTAGCCGCTAGGTTTCCTGGAACCCCTACAATGTATTGCAGACGTGGTCAGTTGCTCCCATATCTATGCACTAGGTACTGGTATATAGCACCGCTAAACATGTTTCAATGACTAAGCATGAAGAAATACCTTTGTCTTGACGACGGGGACAGTCCGCCTTCTAGTGCCCAGTTTTCTTTCACGTGAAGTACTTGCCTTTTGGCCTCTTCACGCCAGTCTGAGATCCTTGCGATGCTGCTACCTTCTTGAACCCTCATTGTTTCTTCTTCTTCCTGCCTTTCGGCTCAGAAGAAGAAACCCTTTGAGTTACTAAGGCCTGCGAGTTCTGACGAAAGAGGCCCTCTGCCGCCTAGAGTTCTCCTAGCAGTTCACCTAACATATATTCACGTTTGTTCATATTATAGTTGAGCCTGAACTGCTCAAAACTCCTAGGCAGAGACTGTAGTACAATATCGACCTGGGTTTCATCGTCGATCTGTGGTCCCAGTACCGCAATCTCATTGAGGTGAGCCATCATCTTTAGGACATGATCACTCACGGGTGTCCCTTTGACCATCGTGGTCATCATCAAACTCTTCATCGCGACCTGCCTAGCAGCTCGACCTTGGTGCCTGGAGGGCTCTTTGAGGTTCAGCATCATGTCACTAGCAGTGGGCATGGCCTGATACTGATGTTGCAGCACATTCGACATAGATGCCAGAATATAGCACCGCGTCATCTCATCTGCCTTAACCCACTTCTTGTAACGCTCCCTCTGCTCTTCACCAGAGTCCTCTCTATGCCTTTCCAGACATTCCTCGAAGAGTACATATTTGTACTCTTCAACAGTGAGGACAATGTCAAGGTTCATCTTCCAGTCTATGTAGTTTGGGCCAGTAAGTTTATTTTCCTTAAGAATTGTTGCTAGTGGTTTAAAAGCCATTATGAAAAATCTGAGAATCACAACATACACTACTTTAGAAATCGAAAATAAATTGATTCCTCAAAATAATAAATTTTTGAAATCAACCAACATCTCAAACACCGAGAATTTGCATGCCACGTTAATGTGGACGTATACAAACCCTACATTCATTAGAGAAGGTTTTACCCATTAATCATACTATCTTGTCAACCTAACTTTTTGACAAGTAAGACTAATAGTTGGTCAACTTCGGTCCTACAAGTTATTATCAATGACTTCGTTGGGGAGGATACTAATAATTGTATCTATGTGTTTACCATTGCACGATACTAAGAGAATTATTTAGGATTATGTGCCTTCCGTTGGGGAAGTACGCACGCTCTTCAATAATCCTCTATAATCTTTTCTGATCTTGTGATCCGCAGAACTAGCCTATCTGTTATGGAGGAAGGCACTCAGAGCCAATGCGCGGGCTTGTTCACATCACATATCAGATTGCAATGGAGGTCATGGGACCCTTAGGGTCCCTCTCCCACTTTGTAATTTATTTCGAGGAATTTTAACTAGCACAACCACACAATAAGCACATAACCAACATATGAAAAATACAGAAAATCCTAGATTTTCCAACTTTCATGGCCTTGGTCTCTAATGTGCCTCCAGTCGTGTCGTCACTTCGTCCGCTCCTCCCTTCCTTCTGCGCAAGCTACCTTAAGGGATCTCCGAGCCGAAATGACTAGCTAATTATTTACATCATCGATCCTATACTCCACAAATTAGTGTACATGAAAACTAGATCGAAAGTAAAATAAATAGCTCGGCTAAACATGTGTCGTATTTAATTACAAAAATTAAATACCTAGCCTCGTCAACCCCGAGGATTAACTAATTTACAATAATTTGTACAACCATCACACACATCCATTATTTGGCCATGATAAGTTGGAATCTAGTGCCTGCAACACAAAGTTAACCTACGCACATCCACATTTCATCTAGCAAAACAAAATGTTTGAAAATGCAAAAAATTAACCAATCCTTAAACACACAAAGCCGGAAACCTCAGCTCTGATACCAATTGTTGGGTATGACTTGGCGGGTTTCCTAAGTGAATACTTGGTAGTTCTGAGAGACCTCTCCATGTCTACCGATTAAAAAATTAATCCGAATGGAGACCCGTCTCCTAATGACCATCTCGTTCCATATCGAACGATCCAAATTACAACTCGGCCAATTACAAAAATCGGCCATGTAATTTGCTTGACCGTTCGACCGTGGAAAAGGCGACGAGTGGATCACCGACTTTTGTGTTTATGGTCGAGGTCCAGATAATTAATTATTGGCTATGATTCACAATCAAAATAATTAACTAACTAACATAAAATGATGAGGTAAATAAAACATGCCACATAATTAACAAGGGAGCTTGGGAAAGAATTATACCTTCCCGATCACCTCACGGCCTTCTACCTTATGTCCCTCCCTTCCCGGACGTCGTGTGGGCGATGGTCTATCGGGAACCAAGATCACCGAGGCGCTCCAATCGAGCTCCTCTCCTTGACTTGGCCGAAACACCAAACCCTAGCTTCTAGGGTTTTCTCACCGTATGCTTCACCTCCTCTCCCTTTGCGCCGCCGTCCGCCGGAGCTACCCAGAGCCACCGGACTGATTGCTCACCTCGAGAGGAAGGAGAAGAAGTTGAAGAAAGAGAGAATTCTCCTTCTTCCTCTCCCAACCGGCCGAAAACATTCCTCCTCCCTTGACCTTATGGCGCCGCCGCCCCTCCTATTGCGCCACCTCCCTTCGGCCGCCGGCCCTTGCTCCCTCGCTGCCAAACACTACATAAGGTAGGGAAGATCCCTGCCTTGTCCCTATGAGTCCTGGCCGAGTGGTGATGGAGAAGAGAATAGAAGCAGAAGCTTCTCCTTCTCTAATCATCGACCGAACCCTAGAGGAGAAGAGGAGAGAGAGGGAGAGAGGAAAAGCCTTGGGAGTCAACTCTTGGATCAACCTTGGTTTCATGATCACCTTGGGTATATATAGGGCTAAGGTAGGGACCAAGAGGAGGAGTTGGATATTCGCCCACCAATGGATCTAAACCCGATCCATTAATTAAGATCCATTCCACTAAAGGATCTTAATTGAATTACTCACCAACTCCCATATTTTCATATGAGCTCCATATATTACGAGTCATCCATCCCCCCATGTTTTAGATCTCGAATGCCTATTAATTAATTTAAATTAATGACAATTCAAATTAATTAACTTCTGGGTCCTTGACTAGTACCACTCAACCTTATCATCATGCCGGATTAAATCCACCTGCAGGGTTTAGCAAGATGAACCTTTTGAGCTCATCAAGGCAGTATCAACAACCCGAATCACCAGGACACGGATTATGTCAATAATCAACAACACATCATATTATTAATATTATCTCCCAACTTACCAGGCCTATCGATCTAACAAAATAGATCTCGCCCATTGGTAAATCAAAGAAATAATAATTAATAATATATGCCCGTTATTATATCGGGATTAAGGGATCGTACTCTAAATAAAATCTGAGGTCCTATCCAATTATCGAGTCAGTACAAATTGGATAACCTCGGGTTTTGGTCCTGCTCAATGTACTCAAAGCACACTAGTGTAATTCTGTGGTCAAGACCGACCACACCTAATTACACTACAAGCATCTCGATGGTTTGTCCAATTTCCATCTCAGTTGTGAGCCTCTACTTATACTAGGCAAGGAACTGATAACATGATCTTCCGTGTGACACCACACACCATGTTATCTACAATGCAAAGTAGTGGACTTCATGCATGTACTAATATAAACAGGCACCTAGTGTTGTTGTGATTCTCTTTTCAAAATGAAGATGTTCATATAAAGAAATCATATCTTTTAGTATACACATCATACACTATGGGAGGCTGTCAGGATGGTCCCTCACCAACCCTTCACTTTTGCCTAGCCCTAAAATGCAAATACCATATGCATGTACCAAGAATGTCCCAATCATGAAGAAAAATAAGGTAAACATGCACAAAATGAAGAGTTAGTCATGAATCATGGATTTAAATGGAAAAAAGTAAGCCAAATAATCCATTACCGTCTCTCCATTCATTGCATGATGGATAACGATCAAGTTTGACTCAAGGATGGTGCTTTTCTTGCCCTAGATTTGGATCTAAGGTGATGGAAGGCTAGAAATACGATTTTAGGACCTTGGGAAGACTTGGAGTGACTAGAGAGGTCAGGGAAGAGAACTGGCTACAAGGGACGGCGCTTGAAACCCTAGGTTCGGCTGCCCCCGCACGGGGTATTCTTTTCAATATTTGCAGCACCAGTCGACCGATCGGGGATCAGTCGACTGATGGAGTAAATAGAATCAGTCGACTGATGCATAGAATATCCTAGTTCCTGGATTGAACTGTACCAGTCGACTGCCCTCTACATCAGTCAGCTGGTACCCTATATTTTCAACATTTCTGTCCCAATTTCAGAAATGCATAACTAATTCCACAAATCTCTAAAAATTTTCAAATTTTATAGTGAGATTTGTGACACCTATGTCTACTTGGAAAAAAATATGTTTAAAAATGAATCTATCACCAATTCCAAGATTGACACAAAACTCAACACTATCCAAATGGTTTAACTGAACCTTGACCTAAAGTCCTAGTTTTGATCTCTTCTTGATGTATCTTCTCATAACCAACCACAATGCATCCCTAGCATTGATTTATATGACATCTACACATTAAGACCCAATTTTCATTCAATATGGTTCCATTGTCATATTTTCACGCATGAAATTTACTTTTGATGTGCCAAATTTTTAGGATTAAGATTCAAATTTGTCTCCAAATCCTTTAACACATTCCACAGCCCATCTAGACTTCCAGAAGAAATCCTCCTGAGATCCAATGACCATGGATCCCATCTTGACTCCTAGAGCTCCCCCTTGATCTCTTAGCCTTGGTCACCTCCCTAGGTGACTCATCTATAATTGCAAGACCACACCGGTGTACCTCCAGTGACTTTTGGCCTTCAACCCTAACCTTCTTAAC
Source organism: Boesenbergia rotunda (assembly GCA_024364735.1). Lineage (NCBI taxonomy): Eukaryota > Viridiplantae > Streptophyta > Magnoliopsida > Zingiberales > Zingiberaceae > Boesenbergia > Boesenbergia rotunda. The sequence continues at coordinate 226,723 of JAGFNQ010001833.1, read as the reverse complement.
TTTGAACACTTTATCCTTGGTTAAGCTTTTCTTCTTCCCTTTAAATGGCTTTTCCTTGCCATTTTTAGTCTTTCCCTTGCTATAGTCATATGACATCCTTACATATGACTTTTTCATAGCATTTGATCTCATAGATCGGTATCCTAGACCCGATCTATCATTGTTGGGATTTTGACTACCCAACACCATGCCTACACCCTTATATCCAATAATGAATCTATCTACAGTTTTCTCTAATTTATCAAGCTTTGCACTCAAAGCTTGATTTCCCCTCTCTAGGTTTAACCTTAGCATCACCATGTCCATCTTTGGTCATTTCTAGATCTACCCATTTGTCTAGGCATGTGTCTCCCTTTCTTTGGATTAATGTCTTGGTCCTTAGTTCTAAAGATTTTAGGTTTATCATGATACATGAATTCCTTAGGATTTTGATATACAACATTAACCCTATTTTTATCATAATATCTAAAGCCAAAGTTAGGCATAGGTAAATAATTCTCATTATTTGTAACATGTATGGAGGAATTTGAAAAACACTTAAAGTTAGGGATTACCTCCCTTACCCTTGTATCTCCCCCTTGATGTGAGCTTTTCTTCTTCCATTTCTCCTCCCACTGTCTCAAATACTCCAATTTCTTGAATTCTCCTTTCCTTGAGCATTTGGTGTGGTAGTGTCCTAGCTCACCACACGTGAAACACCTAATGTGTTTTTTCTTCTTCTTTTCCCTACAACCCATGTTAGATTTTAAAAAATTGTCTTGGGTTTAGGGTTTACCTCCTTTTTACCTAATGGACACTTGACCTTGTAGTGTCCCTTCTTGTTGCACCCAAAGCAAATAATGTGGTCTTTTGACTTTGCTTTGGTGGATGTGGATCCTTCTTCTTGCTCTGGAATCAAAGATTATCTTTCCTCCCCCTCAATCCTTGAGGTGGAGACCTCTTCTTTCCCCTTTGATGAAGTGGATGATTCTTCAATTTCTTGTGCTACTTCACTTGAGGAGATGGATGAATCTTTTTCCTCATTTTCCTCCTCTTTGGATGTTGAGCTTATTTCCTTGGGTTCTTCCACTACTTGAGCTTGTGTAAGGTTTTCATCAAGAGCTAGCATCTTGCTCCATAATTCGTGTGCATTTTTATATTCACATACACCACTAATTATATCATTAGGCAAAATATTAAGTAATATTGAAATTACCTTTTCATTTGCCATTGATTGGGTTTGTTGCTCCTTGGTCCAATATCTTGGTTGGAGCTTTTTCCCATGCTTATCTTTTGGAACTTCAAATGGTTCTTCTAGTGTGATCATGAAATTCCAATCCATGCCGAACTATGTCTTTGTCCGCATCCTCCAATAGTCAAAATTCTCGTGATCGTAGAGAGGTGGAACATTGATATCATCCCCTAATCTTCTTCAATCGCCATTTCCTCTAGCTTTTTACTTTCTCAGCGGTTAGTCCGTAGACGAGCGAACTTGGCTTTGATATCACTTGTTGGGACCTTGTCATTTATCTAGAGGGGGTGAATAGCTACTTTTCGATTTTCTTCCTACACGTGTTAGCAAGCGCAAGCGAAAAACTTCAATATAAACTAAAACAATGCTAACACAAACCGTTTATGTGGTTCGGAGATGATACTCCTACTCCACGGTTGTCCGTAAGATGGACGATCTCGATCCGTCGGTGGATGACTCCCCGGAAGACCTCCGGCTAGCTCTTGTCGCTCCTTGTGGGTGGAGAAACCTCGCCACAATCCCTTGACAACTCCTGAGCACTTGTAGGCTACTAACAGGCTTTACACAAGCTTGTTTCGCAAAGAAAACTCAGCCAAAAATGAGCCCTCTTAAATAGTGCTCGATACTTTTCTGACCGTTGCCAGTCGACTGGTGCTATTATCAGTCGACTGGTCCACTTGAATTCGAATGTCACAGCCCGACGCTTCAAACTCTAGTCAGCATCAGTCGATTGATCATAGGATTAGTCGACTGATCATTCTGTGCTCTTCATCAGTCGACTGATCCAAGCATCAGTCGACTGCCACCTAAGGATTCCCTTCCCGAGTACAATTCTCTCAGCATTCGAATCCTCACGACTTAGTTGACTCTGTTGGATCGATAGAATACGATAGAGGGGGGGTGAATATCGTTAAAAACTTTTCAGATTCGAGGTTAGAGAATACGCAGCGGAATTGAAAACATAGAACAAGAACTCAAGTGATTTTACTTGGTTCGAAGTCACGGTCGGCTCCTACTCCAAGGCCCACGGTCATTGACCTTTTACTGCGGACAATTGTATATGTGCGCAAATGATTACAGAAAAATATTATAGTTGTAGTACAGTAAACGAAAAATTAAACTGTTCGTTAACGACATCCGGTGTGGATCGTACTTCGGAGCAGAGGGTCATCATCGATGCTTGAATCTCGAGATGGGAGGTTTCTGGAGCAAAGCGCTTGAGTCGAAGAGCGTATTGACGTTGGAAGAATTGTGTTACGAAGCCTTGGGGGTCGAGCCCCTTTTATAGCAGTCCTAGGGGTGCCCGGGACGCTGGGGGCACCCTCCACGTGTCTCCCGATCAGCAAACCCTCATCCACAACTTGGTCAGCCCATATCCCTCCAGGATCAGGCTCGGGGTTTGACGGGGGCGCTCGGGAAGCAGGGGCGCCCGGGTTGACTTGGTCTGCTGGCTTCTCGCTGGCTTGAACTTTATTGCTTCGTTGGCTTGAGCCCAGGGTGCCTGAGGCATCCGGGGCGCCCGGGAGCATAGGGGCGCCTGCCCCAGTGAGCTTCCGAAGCGTTTTCTTGCTCAACTCTTGTTTGGCTTTCACCTTGGGCGCCCGGGACCTCCCGGGCGCCTAACCCAGCTGATGCCCCTCTCCTTTGAGACGTTCTGAGCTACAGAAACTCGTTCCTTCGGTCCTGCATCCAGGGATAGTACCAAACATGATAAAGCAAGTATGTTAGTGAATTTTACAGTCGTAGTTGTCTTGGTTTGACTTTGGATCTCCAAAATGGAACCCTAGGTCGAACCGACACCATGTTCCCTCGACGGGGAACGCATCCTCGCCTACTCCTCTCAGGAGAATTTACTTGTTGCCAACCGGCTCCTCCGGTTGGAATTTTGCCCAGCAGTCCTCCACCAGGTGCCTAGCAGTCCTTCGCCAGGTCTTCAGTACCAAGCAGTCCTTCGCCTGGTGCCCAGCAATCCTTCGCCAGGTCTTCGGTTCCAAGCAGTCCTTCGCCTGGTGCCTAGCAATCCTTCGCCAAGTCTTCGGTACCAAGCAGTCCTTCGCCTGGTGCCTAGCAATCCTTCGCCAGGTCTTTCGCTTCCTAGCAGCCCTTCACTAGGTGGCCAGCAGTCCTTCGCCAGGTCTTAGGGTTTTGATGCCTAGCAGTCCTTCGCTAGGTGCCTAGCAGTCCTTCGCTAGGACTTCAATCTGCACACTCAAGTAACATATTAGATAATCATAACATCTTAACTTTTGAATCCTTTGCCATTATCAAAACCCAGGTTCGACTTGGGTGCTGTCTGCACCAACAATCTCCCCCTTTTTGATTTATGGCAACCCGATTCAAAAAGTTAAGTTAATCAAAACAGGTGAAATACCAGTTTAGTTTCCTCCCCTGGAAGGAATCTCCCCCTAGGTTTTTCAATGATTCGTGGGGTTTGAAAATTTTCTAAGTCTAAGATGGAATTAATTTTTCAACACATAGAAAAAATCTTTTTCCAAGGAAAGTTTTGGTCGGGCACTTTGGAAAATTTATACTTAGAAACTTTACACTTAGAAAAATTTTCAAGTTAATAACTTAGACAATTTTCTAAAGTTAAAAAAATTTTCAATCTCTTTAGTACTTTAGAAGGTTTATACTTAGAAACTTTTCTATTAGAGAAGTTTGAAAATAAGTACTTAGAAAAATTCTGAACATAGCTTAAGTTAGAAACACTTTTGAAAAATAGCTTGGGTCAAATACTTAGACTCAATTTTGGAATCAACTTAGATCAAGTACTTAAAAACAAAAAAATAGTTTTGAAGGCAACTTTGATTAAGTATTTTTTGAAGAAAGGATAAGAAGAATTTTGAGTTTTGAGAAAAAAAAAATTAAATTTTTTTTTAAAATTTCTCTCCTTTCCAATCTCTCTCCCTTTGTCATATATCAAAAAATAAAGCAATATAGCAAAAAATTGCATAAGGATATAGCAAAAGAATAATGTGTTGTACTGAACCAATTCAAGATATAAACTTGGACCAAATCAATTTGAATTATCTCGCTCGGGTCCTGTCTAACCCAATTAGCTACTTACTAACTGTTATAGACAGTAGTTTTCACTAGGGTTAGTCAAGTTAAGTGTTTTGTTCAAGTTAGATTTTCTAAACTTGGCACTTAACCTGATTACTGTATATTGGTATTTAGTGCCCCAATTACTGCAGATGCACAGACTTAAGCATCTTGAATCAAGGCAAAGACCTAAGCATCTCAACCCATTCTAGGTGATCAATCAAATGTACCCTAAGGTGCTTGTGAGATGCTGGCTTCTAGATCTATAGGTGCATGCAGTTCTAGGGTTAGGGCCTAGGCTAAGTCCATTTGCGAAAAAACCCTAGTTTTGAAGGGGGTAGTTTTTCAAAAAAACTAAGTCGAAAAACTGATTTTAAAATTGCAAAAAGATTTTTCAAACTCGTAGAAACTGGTTTTAAAATCAAGTAAAGCAGTTTTAAAATTAATTTAGAAACTGATTTTAAAGTAAAGCAGTTAAAAAAAAATAGAAGTAGAGTAAACCTATTCTACCCAGCATAACCCTAATTGCCTTCTTAGTGAGCTGAACTCAGACTCAGGTAGGGGTTTGGTGAATATGTCAGCTAAGTTAGATTTAGAATCTACATGCTTAAGGACTATCTCACCCCTGGCTACGTGATCTCTTACAAAGTGGTGTTTGACTTCTATGTGTTTAGTTCTGGAGTGTTGGATTGGATTCTTAGTTAGGTTAATTGAGCTTATATTATCAATGTAGACCTGAGTTTGAATGTAGTTAAGCTGGAAGTCTTTGAGAGTGTGCATCATCCATAAGAGCTGTGCTACACACTCTCCTAAAGCTACATACTCAACTTCAGTTGTGGATAGAGCTACACAGTGTTGTTTTCTACTGCACCAACTTACTAGACTATTTCCTAATAGTTGACAGCTTTTACTTGTGCTCTTTCTATCTAATTTACAACCAGCATAGTCAGAATCCAAGTATCCTGACAAGTCAAAGGTTGAGGTCCTAGGATACCAAATCCCTACATTTAGGGTGCCCTTAACATATCTTAGTATTCTTTTTAGGGCTGCTAAGTGTGTTTCCATAGCACAGGTTTGGTATCTAGCACACATTCCTACAGCAAAAAGGATATTAGGTCTGCTGGCTGTAAGGTACAGTAGACTTCCAATCATACTTCTATAGAGTTTAAGGTCTATTGGTTTACCATCATGGTCACTATCTATTTTTACATTTGTGGCCATGGGGGTACCTATGCTATTAGAGTTATCCATTTTAAATTCTTTATTAATTCCTTAGCATATTTGGATTGATGGGCATAGTTTCCATCCCTAGTTTGTTTAATTTGTAACCCTAGAAAGAAGTTGAGCTCACCAACTAAGCTCATTTCAAATTCATTTTCCATTATTCTAACAAATTCTTTTAAGAAATTGGAGTTAGTAGACCCAAAGATTATGTCATCGACGTAAATTTGGGCAATAAAGATTTCTTTTCCTAAGGTCTTAATAAATAGGGTTGAGTCAATTTGTCCTTGTTTAAATTCTTTAGAAATTAGGTAGGTTGATAAGCGTTCATACCAGGACCTAGGTGCTTGTTTTAGTCCATAAAGTGCTTTAGTGAGTTTGTAAACGTGGTTAGGTCTTTCTAAGTCCTCGAAACCAAGAGGTTATCCTACATAGACTTCTTCTTTAATGAATCCATTTAGAAAACTGACTTTACATCCATTTGGTATAATTTAAATCCTTTATGGGATGTAAAGGCTAATAACATCCTAATGGACTCAAGTCTAGCTACCGGGGCATAGGTTTCGTCATAATCTAACCCTTCTACTTGACTAAACCCTTTTGCTACTAAACGGACTTTATTTCTAACTATTTCTCCTTGATCATTTAGCTTATTCCTAAAAACCCACTTAGTGTCAATGATGGATTTGCCCTCAGGTTTAGGTACTAGTTCCCAGACTTGGTTCCTCTCAAATTCGGCTAACTCTTCTTGCATAGCTATGATCCAACCAGGATCAGGTAAGGCTTCCTCTATAGTCTTAGGTTCAATTTTTGAAATCATTGCTATCTGACTAAGGTTTCTATAGGAAGACCTAGTTCTGACTCCTAATGTTGGATCAACCACAATTTGATCAGTTGGGTGACTGAGTCTGGGTTTCTTGGTTTTTCTAGAACTTGGTTCAACCTCAGGTCCGGCTGATCGATTTGGTTCAATATTTGTTTCAATATTTGGTTCAATAGTTGGTTCAATTGACTCACTAGTTGGTTCAATAGTTAGTTAATTTATGGGTTCAATTAATGGTTCAATAGCTTGTTCATTATCTTCTTGATCAGTATATGATGAATTTAGATCTGGATTATCATATTTTGAGTTAATTTCTTCATCAAATATTAGATTTGTAGTTTCTTCAATTTTCTTAGTTTGTTTGTTATAAACCCTATAGGCTCTACTTGTGGTTGAATATCCTAGGAAGATGTCTGGGGTTGACTTAGACTGAAATTTACCTAGATAGTCCTTGGTGTTTAGGATGTGGACTTTGCACCCAAAGACCCTTAGGTAGTGTAGGTTTGGAAGTCTATGGTAGTATAATTCATAGGGTGTTTTATTGTGTCGTTTGTTAATTAGGACCCTATTTTGAATGTAGCACGCCGTACTAATTGCTTCTGCCCAATTTTGGTTAGCTAGGTTGAATTCATTGAGCATAGCCCTAGCGGCTTCCTGTAGGGTTCTATTTTTCCTTTCAACTATCCCATTTTGCTGGGGGGTTCTAGGACACGAAAATTCATGTATGTACCTGTTTACCTTACAAAATTCCTCGAATCGTTGATTTTCAAACTCTCCCCCGTGATCACTCCTAAGTCTTTTGATTTTGGTATCGTTTTGATTTTCAACTAACTTACAAAAATCATTGATTAGGTTTAGGATTTCATCTTTGGTCATTAGAAATCTAACCCAGGTAAACCTAGAGTAATCATCAATTATTACTAAGCAGTACCGGTTTCCGCTTAGTGACTTGGCTCCATGTGAATCAAATAGGTCAAGGTGCAGGAGCTCAATTGTGGTTTGAGTTAGATCAGATTGAATTAGTTGTGATTAGACCTGGTTTCTTTACCTTGATTACATGATTCACATATTAAGTTTTCATGATTTTTAATTTTAGGAATACCTTTAATTAGGCCAAGTTGGGTGATTTTCGAAATTATTCTCAGATTAGTGTGACCTAATCTCCTATGCCAGAGGTTTGATTGTTCTAGCTGAGTTAACATGCATTTAGGTACTAGGGGTAGGTTTATAGTGTAAACATTATTTTTCCTAGTGCCCTTAAGCATGATTTCTGAGTCTTACAAGTTTCTAATCAGGCAGTTAAAGTTGGTAAAGGTAACTACATAACCAGTATCACATAATTGACTTATGCTAAGCAGGTTAAATTTAAAGTCTTCAACCAAAATAACCTTTTTAATAACAAAGTCAGATTTAAGTTCAATGTTACCTGACCCAATCACCTTTAGTGTAGCACTGTTGCCAAATGCTACTGAGCCTAGGTTCTTGAACTTGAGTTTGGTGAATTTCAATTTATCTCCAGTCATGTGTCTGGAGCACCCGCTATCCAACATCCATTGGTCCAAATCTTTATGTTCCTACACATAAAAAGTTTTGTTGATTTGGATCCAATTAGAATCAGGAATAGCCTAAATTGATTTTTCACTGCCTAGTCTGTCTCACCCAAATCTAGGGTTATCAATCACGTTAGCCTTATGGGTTTTGTGAGACAGGTTTTAGTAGATAGAATTATTTTAAATAATCATGATTTATTTTGAAAAAGTTAAATTAATTTTGAAAACAATTGGTTTTGAGTTTTATTTTTAAAAAAAGTTTGAATCTACAATTAACTGAAAATTTGTGTTAGATTCGAATTTGACAAAGAATAATTTGAATTTGAAATTCAAAAATTGGCTTCCAGGTCTTGGCGAGGCACTAGGCCTTCTTTGGTCGTAGCCTTATTGGATCATCAACCCTTTCCTTGATAAAGCCATTTAATGAAATTTCATTTTCAAAATTATTTTTTGAAAAATTCGGGTCTAACTAGTTTGGGTCTTGGATCGGTAGCTTCGGCTAGTTTCACCAGTCTAAAGAGACCAAGTAGAGTATACTTGACCTTATTAGAAGAGGCTTCCCTAACGTACTATCATCTCACCGCCACCCAATACTATGTTGTTCAAATTTCAGTTAAGTTGGTTCAGTCCTTAAACTAACCAGCCCTAAGTCTAAGCATGGTAAATACAGAAATTAAATAGACAAGCAATCATGCAAATTAAAACAAGAATAGAAATTTATCTAACTATGAATATTGTTTTTAATTTGGCTCCCCCTGGACTAAAGCCACGATAATGGTTTGACAACATGTGAATCTTGTCCTTGGGGATCCAATACTGATTTGATCCAATTTGTTTGTTCAGGCACAGTTTGGGTACCCATGCATGAACTTTAGGTCTGGACTGGTTCAGTACAGCATTGTAGGATCTTTGTCTAGACTTTGTTCTATAGCCTAACCTAGATCGATTTAGAACCGACTTCTATTTTCCAAGGATCATGTCAAGACCCTTGGAACCAGAAGTGAATCGTTCTAAGGCTGTTCTGAGGTCCTTGACTTGAGTTTTCAAGGAGAAGTTCTCTTTCTCAAGTTTATCAACTTGAGTAGAGGTTCCTTCTTGAACCTTCTCAGTTGAGGATCCAGAGTCAGCTCCCTCTTTCAGGAGTTTTACTTCCTGTCGGAGAGATTCGACTCGGAGTTTGGCTTTCACCAAGTCTCGAGAAAGATAGGCAATTAATTCGTTTAACTGATTTCTAGAAAAACCACTTACAATGATTTCGCCATCCTCTGAAAACGTGAGTTTGCCGTCGTCCGGCTCCAATTCTGACTCGGTCTCGATTTCTTCTGAGGTGGTTAGTGCGAGCAGGTTCGACTGTGGGGCCTCTTCTTCGGAGGAGGAGGAGGACTCGTCCCACGTTGCCTGAAGGGTCTTCTTCTTTCTCGTCTTCTTCGTTGACTTCAGATTGGGGCATTCAGTCTTGTAGTCATCCTTCTTTTTGCATTCGTAACAGGTCACATTTGATTTGTTCTTTTCATTTGAGGGTTCAGCTGGTTCTTCCTTTCTTCGGTTGGCTTTCCTTCTGTTGGTCTGGTTTTTTAGTTCTTTGTAGTAGTCTCGGGCTAGCCGAACCATCTTAGGTCGATTTCCTTCGCTGTCTTCTGAGTCTGAATCTGAATCAGACTCGGGTGCAGGTTGAGGTTTCTTCTTGGTCATCTTTCCAGCTTTACCTGCAACAAAAGCAATGCCTTTCTCGGTCAGATTGCAGTTAGTCTGCTCATGCAATTCTAGTTCAGAAAATAGTTCATCTAACTTGATTTTAGAAAGATCCCTTGAAACTTTGTACGCATCTACCATAGATGCCCACAAAGTATTTCTAGGGAAGGCGTTAAGAGCATACCTGATCAGGTCACGGTTCTCTACCTTGTGACCGATGGTGTATAGGTCGTTCATCAACTCCTGAATTCTGGCGTGGAGCTGAGCTGCAGATTCGCTGTCGTTCATCTTGATGGTATACAGCTTGTTCAGTAGTAGGTCCCTCTTGCTGATTCGGGTCGGAGGTTCCTTCGTGTAATTCAATTAGCTTACCCCAGAGTTCCTTTGCGTTGTTGAATGGACCCACACGGTTCAGCTCTTCTTTGGTTAGGCCGCATTGAAGTGTTTGAGTTGCTTTGGCATCGACTTCAATTTTTCTTTTTAGGGCGGTATCCCATTCAGTGTAGGATTGTTGTACTTCGTCAACATTCTTCGGAATTTCCAGTCTGGACTGGCTTATTATCTACATGTCCACCTGAGTTTTCAGGTGGACTTCCATCCTACTCTTCCAGTAGGAGAAGTCCTCCCCACTGAAGAGCGGTGGTGTGGCTGTACTGAAGTATTCTTGCATGGCCATTTAGGTTTTACTGAAAAGAGAGAGAAAAGAGAAAAAAATATCCCAAGACTTGGTCTTGGATTAGCAGTGCGGGAAGAAAAGAAATTATCGAGTAGTGTTGCACCAACCTCGATTAACGATAAAAATTCGATTAAAAAAAATTCGAAGAAAATCCGAAAAAATTCTCAAATTGGTGGTTGCACCAAATTTGAGCTTCCCCGCTCTGATACCACTTGTTGGATCGATAGAATACGATAGAGGGGGGGTGAATATCGTTAAAAACTTTTCGGATTCAAGGTTAAGAGAATACTCAGCGGAATTGAAAACACAGCACAAGAACTCAAGCAATTTTACTTGGTTCGGAGTTGCGGTCGGCTCCTACTCCAAGACCCACGGTCATTGACCGTTTATTGCGGGCAATTCTATACGTGCGCAAATGTTTACAGAAAAATATTACAGTTGTAGTACAGTAAACTAAAAATTAAACTCTTCGTTACCGACGCCCGGTGTGGATCGTAATTCGAAGCAGAGGGTCATCGTCGGCGCTTGAATCTCGAGATGGGAGGTTTCCGGAGCAGAGCACTTGAGTCGAAGAGCGTATTGGCGTTTGAAGAATTGTCTTATGAAGCCTTGGGGGTCGAGCCCCTTTTATAGCAGTCCTGGGGGCGCCCGGGACGCTGGGGGCGCCCTCCACGTGTCTCTCGATCCACAAACCCTCATCCGCAACTCGGTCAGCCCTTATCCCTCCAAGATCGGGCTCGGGGTTTGACGGGGGCGCCCGGGTTGACTTGGTCTGCTGGCTTCTCACTGGCTTGAACTTTATTGCTTCGTTGGCTTGAGCCCAGGGCGGCCGAGGCATCCGAGGCGCCCGGGAGCACGGGGGCACCCAGGAGCTTGGGGGCGCCTGCCCCAGTGAGCTTCCGAAGCGTTTTCTTTCTCAACTCTTATTTGGCTTTCACCTTGGGCGCCCGGGACCTCCCGGGCGCCTAACCCAGCTGCTGCCCCTCTCCTTTGAGGCATTCTGAGCTGCAGAAACTCGTTCCTTCGGTCCTGCATCCAGGGTTAGTACCAAACATGATAAAGTAAGTATGTTAGTGAATTTTACAGCCGTAGCTGTATTTGTTCTAACTTTGGGTCTCCAAAATGGAACCCTAGGTCGAACTGACCCCTACTGTTCCCTCGACGGGGAGCGCGTCCTATCCTACTCCTCTCAGGAGAATTTACCTGTTGTCAACCGGCTCCTCCGGTTGGACTTTTGCCCAGCAGTCCTTCGCCAGGTGCCTAGCTGTCCTTCGCCAGGTCTTCAGTACCAAGCAGTCCTTCGCCTGGTGCCCAGCAGTCCTTCTCCAGGTCTTCGGTTCCAAGCAGTCCTTCGCCTAATGCCTAGCAATCCTTCACCAGGTCTTCGGTACCAAGCAGTCCTTCGCCTGGTGCCTAGCAATCCTTCGCCAGGTCTTTCGCTTCCTAGCAGCCCTTCGCTAGGTGCCCAGCAGTCCTTCGCCAGGTCTTAGGGTTTCGATGCCTAGCAATCCTTCGCTAGGACTTCAATTTGCACACTTAAGTAACATGTTAGATAAACATAACATCTTAACTTTTGAATCCTTTGCCATTATCAAAACCCAGGTTCGACTTGGGTGCTGTTTGCACCAACAGACTCTTAATCCAGCAACCTCGACCTGTTGCCTTCATGCCTTCTTCGACTTTGGCTCTCGTCCCTTGGATGCATGCAAGCCCACGGCTTGTCTCCCATGTCATCCTTCGCGTATTCCTCGAAGTGCGCTTCCCTCGGCTCATCGTTCCTACTTTTAGCAGCCTCGACCTGTTGCCTTCAAGCCTTCTTCGACTTTGGCTCTCGTCCCTCGGATGGAAGCAAGCCCACAGCTCGTCTCCTTATGCCACCCTTCACATATGCATCGAAGTGTGCTTCCCTCGGCTCATCGTCCCTGCATTGTCTATGGTCCCTCGGATGCATGCAAGCCCACAGCTCGCCTCCCCATGCCATCGTTCACCTGACCCGAAGACGTCCAACTAAGTCTATGTGTATCCTGCAGACCTGCACACTCACATACACATATTAGATCAACATGAAATCCTAACTTAATCATATTGACACACACATCAAAACCCATGATCTACCCGATCAAACTTGGGTCGATTGCACCAACTAAAACTATGTGGCAGTGCCGACCAGATTAGACACCCGAGGCCAGGTAGGGAAGTCGGGCCCCGAGACCATCTCGGGAGAATGGAGGAAGATCCCAGAGGCCAGACCGGGAACTCGAGCTCCCGAGACTATCTCCGTGGAATGAGAAAGGTCCCCGAGCTCAGTCCGGGAGGTAAGACCCCGAGATTAACTTAGGAGAGTGGTGCCCAAAGACCCGCTTAGAGGGAAGAGAACAAATCTTCAAGTACCCTCCTCCCTTATAGAATAGGAAACTCAATGGTCGTTATGGGTCGCAGAGAGAAGAGAAAAGCTGTCAAATAACCAATGACCATTAAACGTGGGGGAGTGGGGGTGGGGGAGGTGGTCATGTCTAGAGAAAAGACATTAAGTATATAAGATGTTTCGACATCTAGGTAAAAGGGGACGGTAAGATTTTAAATTGTAATATTTTGCTTCCTCATTCCCTCCCTATAAGAGAGATTTCTAACTTGAGCGTCGGAGAGGGCTCTACCGGAACTCCTTCCAGTGCATCCCCTTTATGCTCGTGTTAATTTCACAGGCACCAGCATCCTCTCCTCATCATCGTCATCCTGCCCTACGTTTCGGTAATTTGTCATCCACATTGTTCACTTTCGGAATAATTTCCATATTAAATTATATTTTTTTCTTATTTATTTTTATATTAAATTAATTTTTTTATTTATAAAAATTCATTTTAACAGATCAGATTCTAACTAATTAGATTTGCATTTTTAAAATGTTTTATTTCTTCTTTTGTTGGACCCGGCTGATCTTTTAAAACTCGACTCGGGAATTTAAATACGGCTAAGAAAATGGAGGCCGAAGTAAGGGAAAATTATCTTAAACTCCCTGCATCTAAACTTAACTTTCTCCTCAGTCTCTGCGTCAGAAAAAATTTGTTTCCAGTCCCTACATACAATGTTTCATATGTTTCAACTATAGATTTATCGAATTACCCATCAATTATTTTAGCTACAAAAATTTTGAAATTAAGTATAATTTTTTTAAATTTAGCATCATTTAACTAAAATTCAATATATTTTATATCAAATTGAGTATGACCTAATCAATTCATCCTAAGCTAATCAATTGATATAAACTCCTAATCAATTGGTCCGGTGGAAAAAGAATTATGCTCAATTTGATAGAATATATACTAAATTCTAATTAAAGTATACTGAATTTAGGAATAATTATACTTATTTTTAGACTTTTTATACGTATAAAAAGTGTGGTACTTAATTTGATAGAAAATATACTAGATTATAATTATATGATATTGAATTTAGGAGAACTATATTTTATTTTTGACTTTTTATACTTAAAAATAATATGAATAATTAGGTAAAGCAATATTTATTAGGGAGATGAAGCAAATGAAACTTTATATGTAGAAAATAGAAATGAACTTTTTCTGACATAGAGACTGAGAATAAAATTTAAGATTTAATTGAAGATTTAAAGTAATTTACAGCCGAAGTAATAGATATGTATTTTTAAAATATTTTATTTCTGCTTTTGATGAACCCGGCTGTCGGCTGATCTTTTAAAACTCGACCCGGGAATTTAATACGGCTAATTGAAAATGGAGGCCGAAGTAAGTGCGCGATCGCACGATCTATAGAGCAGCTGATTGAGTTATTATGCCTTGTTCTTTTTCTGCGTGTGTGTGTCTATATGGACCAGTTTGTATATGCAAACAGTTTGTTTTGCTAATTTCGGCATGAACAATGATTAATCTTTTTTATTTTTTGGCTAGCGAAGTGATATAAATTGGAGAGCCATCAATTTGAAATATAAATATATAGTTTGTCAAACAATTTAAAAGGATTAAATTAAAATTGTATCAATCTATTTTAAAATAAATTTAGATGAAATGACATAAGTCGCGGATCCAAACAGGCCAGCTTGTGACAAGCTCAGGTTGACCTATGGATTGAGATTTTTTTATAAAAAAATAAAATGAAAATGAAAATTTTAATTGACTTGCTTAATTTACCATTCAAATTTAAATTTTTTTAATATTATCTAAATATGATTTCGCTCTACTGTGAATGATACGTCATGTGCCCCTACGGACTTAGGATGCCTATATTTAATACAGGGGTCCCGATTAGATCCAAAGCGCCTGTATTCAATATAAGTGTCTGGAATCATTTCAGAAGATTGTTTTTTAATTTTTTGGGATATATTTAGATTTAAAATTTTAAGATTTAGAGGTTGGGTTACAGTGAGTTTAAACTAATACGATTTTTTCCTATAATTCAAGCTTCCCTTTTGGACAATAATGCTCAAAATTAAAAAATTTAAATACTTGCAAGATATACTATATGTATTAAAAGCATAAAATTTTAGGATTTAATAATTAGATTATAATGAGTTTAAGATAATAATTTTTTCCATAGGGTTCATATTTCTCTCCTAGGTTATAGCATTCAAGATTAAAATTTTAAATACTAACGGAATATCTTATACGATTAAAGAATTATTTATTAAAAAAATTGGCCTAGGTGCTTGGATATATACATATAATACATATTCCTAATTTTTAGAAAATGATTATGTTTACCATTTTTAATATATTTATACAAATATATATATTTATTCTCATGTAATATATTTGATATAAATATGTATATTTTTAATTACACCTACGTAACATATATTATGATTTATTTTAAAGTAAAAAAACTCTAAAATAATATTAAAAATTATAAAAAACCATTCTGAATGATCAAATTTGACCAGTATTGTCCTTAATTTATAAGCCGTCTTGAATTAGACGTTCAAGACGAATTTTGATAAGTAGATCCGTTCGTCACAGATTAATTCCCCGTAGGACAGCAAAATAAATGGATATGAGCTGAGTTGTTGCTTGGTCGAATGAGGTGCCTGTCAGGCTTTGTTCTGAGGGGCGTTAATGTGGCGTGAGGTGTGTGATGAGTACGATAACGTACTCAATAAAAGACGAATTCGATTATTCAGGGAAGCGCAGAGGCACGAGGAGAACAATGGCAATAATGAACGGTCAGTGCAATGAAAGACAGCACGTTTGATGCATTTGGGTGGAGGAGGAATCACCACCGCATACAACTTATTTTTTCTCCTCTCTTTTATACGTTTTTCCTCTTATATACCATGCTCTCCACTAATCCAATAACACCATGTGTTACTTATGAGCATAAGCTCGATACTTTTTTATATACTCATTAATGCTAATTTACTTTTTTTTCTAATTTAAGTTATCATACCCCATCATATCAATTTGTGAGCATGTTTATTTTTTTTTTCAAAGATCTCTTCCTTATTTATTTAATTGACAGAATACCATATGAAATAAAAATG
The DNA here is from genome assembly GCA_024364735.1 of Boesenbergia rotunda. Taxonomy (NCBI): domain Eukaryota; kingdom Viridiplantae; phylum Streptophyta; class Magnoliopsida; order Zingiberales; family Zingiberaceae; genus Boesenbergia; species Boesenbergia rotunda. The sequence continues at coordinate 210,979 of JAGFNQ010001833.1, read as the reverse complement.
GAGCCAAAACAAAATAAAAGGGACGTTGGAGACAAAACAAAATAAAAGGGACGTCGAAGACAAGAAATAGATCTAGCTAGCCATGCTAAATGACACGGGCATGTGACCCTACTAGTGGGTCACACGGCTCGGCTGTGCCAAATAGCACAACCATGCAGCTTGTTTTCAGTAGCACCCACAGGAATGCCCAAAATCGTATGACCGGGGCCCTTAGTGACAAAGGATTCCTTTAATTGGACATCTCAAGGGTTATCTCTAGATAGAGGTCAATCCTTTATAAGAGATTAACTAACAATACTTAATGAGATTCTCTCTATCTTGTGTTAGGAATTGTTCTACGTAATCTAGAGACGTATGACTGGGGAACCCTCATTGATGTGTGCCCGCAAGTGCACTGGAATGTCGTCAAGTAATAAAAATATCAATCCACAGGGACTGTTAATTAAACACTAGTCGAGTCTGCAAACGTAAGCTATCTAGACGATTGCAGTGCTATTTGTGAAAGATTGTGAGAAGGAATGAGAAAGATAGTGAGAGATAAGGAGAATGCAAGAGAGAGGATTGATCTTGAGGGAAAGTTGGATGGGTTGGATTTATGATTTTGGTTTTACTACAATACTAATTGATGCTCTATTGGTTGTTTATATCCTAATCTTAATGTTTATGCACTCGTAGAGATTCTAACTAGGTACCGGTATTAACCCTGCAGAAGTGCACCAGAGTGCTTCCCCGTTGGGTATCCAATGTCATTAAGTAGAGAAGATAACATAGATAAACTAGTTAAAGGTAGCCCTTTGTCACTAAGAGCTCTTCGGTCATGCAATCTCGGACATTTCCTCTACATGCTGACCAAATGTTAGGAAGTATCCTAAAAATCATGCTTTTGTATAAGAATATCTACATTTTGAAAGAGAATCACAAAATCACAGGTTGCATATTTATATTAGTATATGCACAAAATGTCTGATACTTTGCATTGTAGATAACATGGTGTGTGGTGACGCACAAAAGATCATGTTATTTGTTCCTTGCGGAGTATAAGAAGAGGCTCGCAACCAAGATGAAGTTGGACAAACCATCGGGATGGTTGTAGTGTAATTAGGTGTGGTTTGTCTTAACTATAGAATTACACTAGTGAGCTTTGTGTGCATTGAGTAGGACCAAAATAGAGGTCATCCAATTTATACTGACTATATAATTGGATTAGACCTTGGTTTTATTATGGAGTACAATCTCTAAATCCCGATATAATAACGGGCACATGTATTTAATTATTATTTCTTTGATTTACCAATGGGCAAGATTTATTCTGCTAAATCAATAGACCCGGTAAGTTGGGAAATAATATTATGTACATGGTGTGCCATTGATTATTGAGGGAATCCGTGTCCTGGTGAGTCGGGATGATGATGCCCCCTTGATGAGCTCATAAGGTTCATCATGTTAAATCTTGCAAGTGGACTATGGTCCAACATGATGAAAAGGTTGAGTGGTACTAGTCAAGGATCAAGAGGTTGATTAATTAAAATTGTCAGTAATTTAAATTGATCGACAGACATTCGATATCTTAAACACGAGGAGATGGATGTGCTCATAATAGGTGGAACCCATATGAAAATATGGGGGTTGGTGAGGAAGTTCAATGGGATCCTTTAGTGGAATGGATCTCCATTAATGGATCGGATTTGGATCCATTAGCGGGCCAAGACCTTGTTGGGTATGACATGGCGGGTTTCCCTAGCGAAAACTTGGTCATCCTTGAGAGACCTCTCTATGTCTATGGATTAAAATTTAATCCGAATGGAGACCCGTCTGCCAATGACCATCTCGTCATTGTATCGTTTGATACGAATAACAACTTGGCCAATCACAAAGATCGTGCCTTGTAATTCTTCTAATCGAACGATCGTGGAAGAGACGACGAGTGGCTCACTGGTTCTTGTGTTTATGGTCGGGGTCCAATTAATTAATTATTCACCATGATTCGCAATCAAAATAATTAATTAATACACATGAAATGACGAAGCTAATTAACATGGCACAAAAGAACAAAAGGAGCTAAGGGAGAGATTATACCTTCCCTTTTACCTCGTAGCCTTCTACCTTATATCCCTCCCTTCCCAGACGTCGTGTGGGTGACGAGCTACCGAGAACCAAGATCACCAAGGCGTTCCAACCAAGCTCTTCTTCTTTTCTTGTCCGAAACAAGAAACCCTAGAATTAGGGCTTCCCTTGCGCCGTCACACGTCCTCCTCTTCCTTCTCGCCGCTGGCCACCGGAGCCACCCAAGTGCCACTGGACCAGCTGCTAACCTAAAGAGGATGGAGAAGAAGATGAAGAAGGAGAGAGTTCTCCTTCTTCCTCACCCAACCGGCAGAAACAACACTCCCACCTCCAACCTTGTGGTGCCGTCGCAAGCTTGCTTGCGCCGCCACCCATCGGCCGCCGGCAGCTTCTCCACCCTCGCTGAGCATCACAAAAGGAAGAGAACTACTCTCCCTTGTCTTTGTGAGTCCCAGCCGAAGGTTGGTGGAGAAGGGAAGAAGAACCAAGGAAGAGAACTCCTCTTCTCCTTGGCGCCGACCGAAACCCTAAGGGAGGAGAGGAGAGAGGACTAGGGTGTCAACTCTTGGATTATTCCTTGGTTTTATGATCCCATGGGGTATTTATAGGGCTAAGGTAGGGACCAAGAGGAGGAGTTGGATCTTGGCCCGCTAATGGATCTAAACACGATCCATGAATTAAGATCGATTCCACTAAAGGATCTTAATTGAACTTCCTCACCAACCCCCATATTTTCATATGGACTCCACATATTATGAGTCGTCCATCCCCCCGTGTTTAAGATATCGAATGCCTATCAATTAATTTAATTTACTGATAAATTAAATTAATAAACTTCTATATCCGTGATTAGTACCACTCAACCTTATCATCATGTTGGATCAAATTCACCTGCAGGGTTTAACATGATGAACCTTTTGAGCTTATCAAGGGGGCATCAACATCCCGACTCACAGGACACGGATTCCGTTAATAATCAATGGCACACCATATAATTAATATTATTTCCCAACTTACCGGGCCTATCGATCTAACAAAATAGATCTCGCCCATTGGTAAATCAAAGAAATAATAATTAATCATATGTGCCCGTCATTATATTCGGATTTAGGGATTGTACTCCATAATAAAGTCTGAGATCCAATCCAATTATCAAGTCAGTACAAATTTGATTATCTCTAGTTTTGGTCCTGCTCATGTACTCAAAGTACACTAGTGTAATTCTATGGTCAAGACCAACCATACCTAATTACACTACAACCATCCCGATGGTTTATCCAATTCCATCTCGGCTGTGAGCCTCTACTTATACTAAGCAAGGAACTGATAACATGATCTTCCATGTGACACCACACACCATGTTATCTACAATGCAAAGTAAAGGACTTTTATGCATGTACTAATATAAACAAGCACCTAGTGTTGTTGTGATTCTCTTTTCAAAATAATGATGATCTTATATATAAAAGAGCAAATCTTTTAGTATACACATCTATCAATCTCCCACTTATACTCAAAGACTTTGCTATTCTCTCACTGCCATACATCTGACCCCCATATTCTCCATATGTCGGTCAAAAGCTCTAGTTGGAAGAGCTTTAGTGAATGGATCCGCCAGGTTGTCCTCTGATGCAATCTTGGCGATAGCCACTTCTCCTCGCTTTATGATTTCTCGTATCAGGTGGTACTTGCGCTCTATGTGTTTACTCGCCTTACGAGCTTGTGGTTCCTTTGAGTTTGCAACTACACCACTGTTATCACAAAAGATTGTGGTAGATCTGGGCAAACCAGGAATCACATCCAAGTCCATGATGAAGTTCCTGAGTCATACAACTTCCTTGGCTGCCTCTGAGGCTGCCACATACTCAGCTTCCATGGCGGAGTCTGTTGGGACCGGGTGCATGTTGACATGGATGCGGGTTCATAATTTTAAAATTAATTACGTGCAGCGGAAGGTTTAGCATAAATAATTTCTCAAATTATTTAACCACACATCTAAACATGCAACTTTATCTTGTATAGACATGATCATATATTTAAAATTTTGCAGAAACGTAAACTAATTTACGTATTACCTCGCGTAACTCGAAGGAAGGGACGAGATCCACCCGTAAGCGTCCCTCGGAAGCTTCGCCTCTATTCGCGTCCACGCCGAGTATCTTCGGGATGACTTCACAAAGCCACGAGTTTTGTGTTCTCGAGAACTACTAGATTCTCCGAGAACGTGACAAGAAAACCAAGAGAGAAGTAATCACATCGGAAAAACTCACTACCAAGGTTGGCCGAAATCACAATTCCGGTGAGAAGGAGGAAGATGACTTGCGCCCAATCCCAAGGTGATAATGGCCGGAGAGGAAGATCGTCCCAACGGAAGAACTTTGTCGCATCGGTGCTTCTCCTTGTGCTCACGGCAAGAAGAAGGGAGAAGAGCCTTGTGGCCGGCCAAGAGAAAGAAGGGAGGAGAGGGAGAGAGCCCAGGCAAGAATACGTCGATTGATTTCCAAGCCTTGCCTTGGGTCCTTTATATAGTGGCCTCTCAACCGCCAAGTCTCTTTTTTCTTATGGAATAAATTTTCTATGACTTATTCCATCATGCCAAGTTTTATCATATTTTAATTCATGATAAAAACCGACCAAGTCTCATTTTTCTTATGGAATAAATTTTCATATCATGGTAAATCAATCCATGATTGATTTTATAAAATAAAATAAACCAATCCATGGTTCATTTTAATTTCCATGAAAAATAAACCAAACCTTGGTTTATTATATAAAAATTTATATCATCCATAATTTTATAAAACAATCCACACTTGGTTTAGTTTATAAATTGAATCAAAAACTTGGTTCTCTCCCTTTGTTGTGGCCGGCCAAGCAAAGAGGATGGAGACCCTCTTTGGCCGGCTCATCCAAGCCACGCCCCAATGAATTAAACTCATTTAATTCATCTATTAAGTCTTCAAAAGACTTCGCCATTTTACGCTTCCGATGCGTCTATGAAAAATTCAGATTCGACTTATCGTTTGGCTCAACCAAACCTAATCTCTCTTGATTGGAAAATCCAATTTTCAACTCGTTTTAAATCCCTCGGATTAGTCGTAGTGTGTGTGACTAAATAGGCTTTCGATTTATGTTGGCCATCTATAATTAACCAATTATAGAACGATCATGAGTGGCACCTAGTAGTACATCATGATCCCCAATTAATCGAAAGATCAACGGTTGACCTCAGAAACTATTCTGAAACCCTTCAGCAGCTATAATGAATCGTGCCCCATTCCCTTCACCATCTTATACCCACTTGGTTCAGGACATGGTCTATGTGTGTCAGTCCCCACTAGGCTGACTACGTCACACCTAGCCCAAGTAACGTTTTCTCGTCCTACGGATTCTAATTACTCTCATGTATTTAAGAGATTCATACTTTGAACAAGGCATGCTCCGGCCAGAGGCTTCGAGTAACAATCCGATGATAGGCCTTGGGTATACATCTCCTCGAAAGGAGTGGTGAATCCTTTGTAGGCTGTTCAAACTTCTTCGAGCACTTCAGCTTATACCCAATCATCCTGGGTCCACACCTCCTTGGAGATGTTTGCTTAAGATGTCAAAGTATAAGTCTCCATGACCAAGATGACTTGAACACCGTAAGTCAAAGGAACATCGCACTTAAGCTGCAATAAGAATTTCATTGACATATCTATATATAGACTACCATATGAAGTTTTACAACCAGTCACTCCAATGAACTAGTTCCCTTAACTAGCATTCATGTTTATGTCCGGACATCCCAATGTTGGTGCAAGTTGCATCAATGATGTTCTCCTTTAAGTGTTTTAATTTTTGACAATACACTTAAGTCAGTGATACAATGAACAGACAAAGGGGAGCAAAGGAGAAGTAACCTAAGTTGAAGAAAAGTCCTAGTTAACCTAGGCACTAAGACCTGGTGAGTGAAACTGGGCACTAAGACCTGCTTGGAAGGTGGGCACTAAGTCCTGATCGAGGATTGGGCAATAAGTCCTGGCAAGGGCTGGGCACCGAAGACCTGCTCGGAAGGTGGGCACTAAGTCCTGGTCGAGGACTGGGCAAGAAGTCCTGGCCGAGGGTTGGGCACCAAAGATCTGGTTCGGGGAATTGGCCACGAAGACCTGGCCGAGGGTTGGGCACCTAAGTCCTGGACCTAGGGTTTGGGCACGGAGTCTTGGCCCGAGGGACTGAGCAACTTAGCTCAGCGATGACTAAGGACAGGAGTAGAGACGGTTCAGGGTTTGGGAGTCTCGAGGTGTGGAGTAATCGGAAGCTAAGCAAAAGTCCACCCGAAGGGCTGGGTGGCAATCGTCTCCTGAAAGGAGTAGGTGAAAGGCGTGTTCTCAGGGTTATATGTATATATGCTATGTGTTTGTGTATCTTGCAGGTATCAAGATTGGAAGACAAAGCAGGCTACTGGAGCCCTTGAAGCAAGGCGCCCCCATCAGTGGGGGCGCCCAAGCTAAAGAAGGAAATTGCAGGTTGTATGTGGTGGGCAGAATAGGTGTCAAGCGGGGAGCCTGGAGCGTCCGGGGCACCCGGGTTCAAAGCTGTTTTGCTGTTTCGAGGTCGAAACACAGGATAAGCCTTCACAAGGGCGCCCGTAAGGTCCGGGGTGCCCTGGTCAAAGGCTTTATCAGCTGTGGTGAGGTCGGCGTAGGGATAAGGTTTGACCGGGTTTATCGGGGCGCCCCCAGCGTCCAGGGCGCCCGTATGAAGCCTATATAAGGGGCTTCGACCCCTCTGCTTCAGACACAACTGCTAAGTGCCATTTTGATCATTCTGACCAATGACAACGCGCTAAAGACGAGGCTCTACGACTGGGAGGCTCCAGGAGGAAGTGCGCGGCACTTCGGAGGTCCAGATCGGCCGAGCTTCAACTTTGTTTTGTTCGGTTTGCACTTAATTTTCCGTACTTAATTTTTTGTACTTGTGATTGTACTGTTACACTGTAAGACGGGTTTTCTCCACCTCCGGAAATTCTGAAAAGGAGACCAATAGTGGATTCACGCCGAGTACATAGGCCTTGGACCTACTGACCCTAGGGTTGGGAACCAAGTAAATAAATCCCGCTGTGTCCTTGTCTTGCTTTTATTTTTATTTACTGTTCCGCTGCACTAACGCTCTGAGTAGATTGAATGTCTTACGAAGTTTTCACGACAAGATTTTCACGATCGATATTCACCCCCCCTCTATCGACGGAGCCGGTCCTACAAGTGGTATCAGAGCCGAGCCGCTCTTCACCGGACTAACCGCCGACGGAGCAACGACGCCAGGAGTTGAGGGGGAGCTCAGGGGTGAATCAGGTATATTTTATTTAAATGCCTGTTTTTAAATTTCATATCACGTGTTTCACATGCAGGGAGAGAGGGCACTATAAAAATCAGTGCCCTACTCGTAAGACTCGATCTACACCACCGGCGGCAAAGGAGACACTAGAGCCAGGAGTCCGGAAAAACAAGGATCACGTACAATGCTTCAAGTGCGGAAAATACGGACACTACAAAAACAAATATCCGGCGAAGGTACGGAAAATTTATGTTCCAAATATTTTACAAATTCCTGCACTGTCTTGTGATAATTTAGTTAATTTTCCTGATAAATTAGATTTACTGCACAATATAATTAATATCTTGCATGTCAAATTAGAAAATGTAGATATGACTAAAATATCAGAAATTAATTGTTTAATTCAGAATATCAATTCAGTAATTTCTAAAATAAATTATCATAATTTTAAATCTGATAAAATTAATTCTGATAATTTTAATGCTGATAAAATTAATTCTGATAATTTTAATGCTGATAAAATTAATTCTGATAATTTTAATTCTGATAAAATTAATTCTGATAATTTTAATGCTGATAAAATTAATTCTGATAATTTTAATTCTGATAAAATTATTTCTGATAATTTTAATGCTGATAAAATTAATTCGGATAATTTTAATTCAGATAAAATTAAACCTAAGGATAAATTTGAATTCAATATCAAAAATCTTAAGGATAATTCGGAATTCAAATTCGAAAATCCTAAGGATAATTCCGAATTCAAATTTGAAACCTTAAGGATAATTCTAAGGATAAGTCTGAAGTTAGTGAAGATAATTCTGAGGATAATTCTGAGAATAATATTGAAGATAAAATTCTCCTAAATAATAAATTAATTATAGATAATCTTGAAGATTATTACAAAATATTAATTAGTGGCCCAAATTACTCCTCCTATTTTGAGGACACTAAAAGATCTATTCTTGAAGAGGAGATAGAATTGTCTAAGATAAAGGTCATGGTTAATAAAAATTTCAAAGGTTCAAATAAATTAGAATTACTAGAGAAACTTGAAAAGAAAAATAAAGATGCGTCAAAAATTTTCGAAATAATGAAAATGCTGAACCTAAATCCACAACTATTAATTAATTAAATCGTAATATTCAAATTCAAATTAATTAAATCGTAATTATTCAAATTTAAATTAATTAAATCTTAATTATTTAAATTCAAATTAAATCTTAATTAAATTCAAATTAAATCTTAATTAAATTCAAATTAAATCTTAATTAAATTCAAATTAAATTCAATTAAATCTTAATTAAATTCAAATTTACTCAAATTAATTCAAATAAACTCAAATTAATTCAAATAATTCAAATTAATTCAAATCAACTCAAATTAATTCAAATAATTCAAATTAATTTAAATTATAATCAAATTAAATTAAATTCAAATTAAATTAAATTAAAATCAAATTAAATTAAAATCAAATTAAATTCAATTCAATTCAAATTAAATTAAATTCAAATTAAAATCAAATTAATTCCAATTAATAAATTAAATCTTAATTAAATTCGAACTTAAATTTAATCAAATTAATTTCTAACTAATTCAACCTCAATTAATTGTTGAATTCAACTTAAATCTTTAAATAAATTAAACTCGAACTAAATTAAACCTAAAACCGCAACAATTAATTTAATAAAATTAAATATGTCAAAGTGGGTTGACATATTCGCAGGTTCACACGATATGTATCAAATCGGGAATTTGATACATCTTTAGAAACGTAATTAAAATGCTTTGGACTTGTTTGACTCATGCATAATTGTCATGTCATGCATTTGCTACTTCTTTTAAATATATGACATGTCATTCATATTTAAATTTTATGCATATATTAGAATGGCTATAGGTAAAAGAATAATTGAAACTTGATTAACTTAGTATTGGGTGGCGGTGAGATGATAGTACGTTAGGGAAGTCTCTTCTAATAAGGTCAAGTATATACTACTTGGTCTCTTTAGACTGGTGAAACTAGCCGAAGCTACCGATCCAAGACCCAAACTAGTTACACCATAATTTTTCAAAAAGTTATTTTGAAAATGAAATTTCATTAAAAGACTTTGTCAAGGAAAGGGTTGATGATCCAATAAGGCTACGGCCAAAGAAGGCTCAGTGCCTCGCCAAGACCTGGAAGCCAATTGTTGAAATTCAAATTCAAGTTACTTCTTGTCAAATTCAAATCTAACACAAGCTTCAATTAAATCTTAGAGTTAATAATAAATTAAGAAAAATGATTCAAGCATCTCACAATACACCTATAAGGCAACCATGCTTGTTGTATTGATACATCTAAAATGGGTGAGATGTTAAGGACTAATGAATTGAAAAATATTTTTCAAAATTGGTTTTCAAAATTGTTAGAATATTTTCCTAAAAATATATTTTCAAAATAGTGCTTCAACATAATAATATTTTTATGGAATTCATGCTTGTCTGATTGATTATACATATTATACAGTTTTCAAAAGTATATCTTTTCAAAAATTGTTTGACTCACTCAATTAAACACAAGCCTCTTAGGACAACACTAAAGTTCCTTAAGGCACTTAGATAGAGTCAAAATGATGTTGGGTACAGGGGGAGTGGTTTATTCTTTTTCAAAAATTATCCTTGAAAAATCATTGTCTTTTAAAATGGTTTTCGAAAATTGGGCTTTAAACACTATTACTTATGTTTTTTGAAACCTATGTTGTATAAATTACCTTAATTTCAAAATATGTTTCGAAATTTCAAAATACATTCAAAGAGTGTGCTTTGTCTTGTTTGATTTTGATAAACCATAATGACACAGAGGAAGGTCCACTTCATAATCTACAAGGACTCCTAGGATGTGTCAGATTTAGGGGGAGTCTGAATCAATCTTCTGAAAAAGTTTCTTGTAATTAATTGTTTTGAAATTATTAAATAATTCCTTTGATTTGAATCAAACCTTAAGACTCAGAGGAAGAGTACTTGTGGTCAACAAGCTTCCCAGGACTGGGTCAAGTTTAGGGGGAGGTCAAATTAAAAGAATTATTAAATATTTCAAATGTTTTTATGCGTGGTATTTTCAAATCCTGTTGAAAACATAAGTATTCTTTCAAAATACTATCAATTTTTTTAAAAAAAATACTATTATTTTCAAAAACTCATCTGGTTTTTGATCAATTTGAAATAATGTTTATATTGAGTTTGGAAAATCTTCCAGGACACTTAGGAAAATGTCCCTGTAGTCAACAAGGTTTCCTATGATTGTGTCAGACTGGATGATAAACCAAATCAAGTATTATGACTTCAAAAATTTATACATTTTTCAAAATGTACTTACATCCTATTATTCTATTTTTCAGATGTTGTGTGACTTATGAAATTATATTTACATGAGTTTGAAAAATTTCCAGGACACTTAGGAAAATGTCCTTGTAGTTAACAAGGTTTCCTAAGATTGTGTCAGACTGGAAAAGAAATCTAGTCAAGTAAAAATATTATGTTTTCAAAATGCATAATACTTTTCAAAAATTACTTATTATTTTTCAAAGTCTCATCTTTTTCAAAAATAGTTAGTACTTGCAAAATTTGTATCTTTCAAAGTACTTGCACCTTTCAAAACTCACAATATTCTTTCAAAAATACAATATTTTCTCAAAAAAATGCAATATTGTTTAAGTTTTCTAAGATCAAAATACGTAAATACTTAGTTTTATTCTATGCCTTCAAAATTCATACTAAGTATTTTCAAAAGAACCAAATATTCTCATTGTTGGCGCAAGTATTTTTGGTGATTTTTTTGATGTATGACAAAGGGGGAGAGGTGTGCTTAAGTTAGAAAATTTTTCGGTTTCTCTCTTACCAAAAGACCATTTAATCAAAATGTTTTTCAAAATGGGAGAGAATGAAAGTTAGAAATTTTTTTTCTTATTTTTCCCAGAGGATCAAAAATATATTTTCAAAACTAAGGTCATTTTTTAGTTTGATCCCAAGGATAGTAAGTTAGCCCCTTAAACCAATCTAACTTAAGTTATTGTCAAACATCAAAAAGGGGGAGATTGTTGGTGCAAGTTGCATCAATGATGTTCTCCTTTAAGTGTTTTAATGTTTGACAATACACTTAAGTCAGTGATACAATGAACAGACAAAGGGGAGCAAAGGAGAAGTAACCTAAGTTGAAGAAAAGTCCTAGTTAACCTAGGCACTAAGATCTGGTGAGTGAAGCTGGGCACTAAGACCTGCTCGGAAGGTGGGCACTATGTCCTGATCGAGGATTGGGCACTAAGTCCTGGCAAGGGCTGGGCACCGAAGACCTGCTCGAAAGGTGGGCACTAAGTCCTGGTCGGGGACTGGGCAAGAAGATCTGGCCGAGGGTTGGGCACTGAAGACCTGATTCGGGGAATTGGGCACGAAGACCTGGCCGAGGGTTGGGCACCTAAGTCCTGGATGTAGGGATTGGGCACGGAGTCTTGGTCCGAGGGACTGAGCAACTTAGCTGAACGATGACTAAGGACAGGAGTAGAGACGGGTCAGGGTTTAGGAGTCTCGAGGTCCGGAGTAATCGGAAGTTAAGCAAAAGTCCACCCGAAGGGCTGGGTGGCAACCGTCTCCTGAAAGGAGTAGGTGAAAGGCATGTTCTCGGGGGTGGAAACTTGCGCCGGTTCGACCTAGGGTTTCGTGGAAATCCGAAGTCCGAACCAAGTCCTTAAGGCTAATATTATATGTATATATGCTTTGTGTGTGTGTATCTTGCAGGTATCAAGATTGGAAGACAAAGCAGGTTGCTGGAGCCCTTGAAGCAGGGCACCCCCATCAGTGGGGGCGCCCCCATGCATCCAGGGTGCATCGATCAGTGGGGATGCCCAAGCTAAAGAAGGAAAATGCAGGTTGTGTGTGTAGGCAGAATAGGTGTCAAGCGGGGCGCCCGGAGCGTCCGGGGAGCCCGGGTTCAAAGCTGTTTTGCTGTTTCGAGGTCGAAACACAGGATAAGCCTTCACAAGGGCACCCGGAAGGTTTGAGGCACCCTGGTCAAAGGCATTATTAGCTGTGGCGAGGTCGGCGCAGGGATAAGGTTTGACCAGGTTTATCGGGGCGCCCCCAGCGTCCAGGGGGCCCGTATGAAGCCTATATAAGGGGCTTTGACCCCTCTGCTTCAGACACAACTGCTAAGTGTCATTCTGATCATTCTGACCGACGACAACGCGCTAAAGATGAGGCTCTACGACCGGGAGGCTCCAGGAGGAAGTGTGCGGCACTTCGGAGGTCCAGATCGGCCGAGCTTCAACTTTGTTTTGTTCGGTTTGTACTTAATTTTCCATACTTAATTTTCTGTACTTGTGATTGTACTGTTACACTGTAAGATGGGTTTTCTCCGCCTCCGGAAATTCTGGAAAGAAGACCAATAGTGGACTCACGCCGAGTACATAGGCCTTGGACGTACTGACCCGGGGGGTTGGGAACCAAGTAAATAAATCCCGTTGTGTCCCTGTCTTGCTTTTATTTTTATTTGCTGTTCCGCTGCACTAACGCTCTGAGTAGATTGAATGTCTTACAAAGTTTTCACGACAAGATTTTCACGGTCGATATTCACCCCCCCCTCTATCGACGGAATCGGTCCTACACCCAATGTCACCAGCCAGTGAGAATCAGCTGATTACAGAATAACCCATGCTAGTCTCAACAGAATTGATAGTGTCGTATTTATCAATTCATCGACTAGGGACAATTTCAATACTTCACAATTGCACATGTAGAGATAATCACTAGTTGTGAATTCATCACAATTTCCCTCATGCTGTGAATTGTATTGCGGACATTCAGTAAATGAGTTTAAGATCTCAATCAAATACATAAACATGTATACTCAAATAGTGAATATTCATTTATTAAAATAAATAATTACAATCATAAGGCAATCGCCTTAGGACACTTTTCTCATATCACTAACAGAGTCCACCATGCATTTCTGCTTGACACTCCTCCAAACAATGGCTCTAACTCCTAAAGTAAACACAAACCCCGAGGTAGACTTACTTTTGTCCTTGTCTGACTGGAAAACTAAATCCGTATAACCTACAGGGACTAATTGGTTGCCCGGTAAACCAGCATATGATCCCTAGTCCGTCTCAGATATTTCAATATATGCTTTATCGCAGTCTAATGTCCATGTCTAGGGTTACTCAGATATCTGCTAACCATGCCCACGGTAAAATAGATATCTGGTCTCGTGCACAACATAGCATACATGATGCTTCCTACTGTCGATACATAAGGAACCGCCTTTATTTCCTCTATCTCCTTTGATGTTTTCGGACACATCTCCTTGGATAGAGGAACCCCATGCCTGTAGGGTAGAAAACCCTTCTTGGAGTTTTCCATGCTAAAACGAGCCAGGACAGTATCAATATATGAAGTTTGGGATAAACACAACATCCTTTTCTAGCGATCCCTTATGACCTTGATCCCAAGGATGTGTCCCGCTTCTCCCAAGTCCTTCATATCAAACTGTTTTGACAACCAAACCCTTACGTCCAATAACACTTTGACATTGTTGACAATTAACAAAATGCCATCTACGTAAAGTACAAGAAACACCACTACGTTTCCGTCACACCTCTTATACACACATGATTCATCCGGGCTATGAATAAATCCATATGACTGGATTACTTAATCAAAGCGGATGTTCCAAGATCGCGAAGCTTGTTTCAATCCATAAATGGATCGATTAAGCCTGCACACTAGATGCTCTTTGCCCTTTGTAATGAACTCTTCTGGTTGCTTCATGTAGATGGTCTCCACAAGACTTCCGTTAAGGAAAGCTGTCTTGATGTCCATCTGACATACCTTATAGTCCATATGAGCAGCAATAGACAAGAGAATCCAAATAGACTTAAGCATGGCTACCGGCGAAAAGGTCTCCTCATAATCGATACCTTCATTCGGAGTGTATCCTTTCGCAACAAGTCTAGCTTTGAAGGTCTCAACCTTCCCGTCTGATCCTCTCTTTCTTTTGTAGATCCACTTGCATCCAATGGTTTTTACACCATCAGGTGGTTCTATAAGCTCCCAGACATGATTTGAATTCATAGATTCTATCTCAGAGTTCATTGCCTTTTGCCAAGAATATGCATCCTTATCTTAGAGGGCCTCGTCATTGGTCCAAGGATCCGGTTCATGTTTACCAGAGACCAAGTCAGAAGACTCTCCCAAAAACATGATCCTCTCAGGCTGTATGACAACCCTCCCACTGCGACGAGGTACCACCTGTGTATCCCCTGTGACAAGCGGTGCAGTGACTTGTGGTGTGCCCTCTTGTACAATTGGTCCTAAGGTCGGAACTTCCCCTCTTAACTCTTCAAGCACTAGTCTACTCCTGGGCTTATGGTTTATCACATAGTCTTCTTCTAAGAATTTGGCATTCGTGCTAATGATTACCTTCTGATCCTCAGGACTATAGAACAAACCACCTTTCGTTCCCTTAGGGTAGCCCACAAACAAGCGTACTTTTGTACGAGATTCCAACTTATTAGTATCTCCCTTCAGCACATGTGCTGGACTACCCCAAATCCGAATATGTCCTAGATTAGGCTTTTGCCCAGTCCACAATTCTATGGGAGTAGAGGGGACTGACTTAGATGGTACCATGTTTAGAATATACGCAGCCGTATCCAGAGCATATCCCCAGAATGAATCGGGTAAATCAGAGTAGCTAATCAATGACCTAACCATCTCCATAAGAGTCCTATTCCTTCTTTCTGCAACTCCGTTCTGTTGGGGCGTACCGGGTGCAGTCAGCTGGGATTGAATCCCAGCCTCTGATAAGTTTGTCTTAAACTATTCAAAGAGGTACTCTCCACCACGATCTGATCATAGTGTCTTGATACCTTTACCTTGACGCTTCTCCACATCAGCCATGAACTCTTTGAACTTATCAAAGCATTCAGTCTTTGTAACGCCCGCCCTTATATCTACCCTCAAGGCGGGGTTACGTACATTCAATCATATAGTAATATTTTTTTTTCTCTATTTCTATCTCCTAGCATGACATTAAAACAACAATGCAAGGGCTTAAGAGAACTAGGTACTAAGCATGCTTGCAAAAATTATTAAGTGACATTATATAACATGATAGGTTCACATATTATTTCACACCATAATATAATCCAATAAATCAAGTATATGAAAATTCCAAGTGTAACTATTATCATGCAATATCAATCCTAATCACTATCATTCATTGTCAAGGAGCATAACATAAGCATAAATATGTAGATATAGAAATCTTTCTTCCCGAGCCACCACCCCACACATCTTCAGCCTCCTGCCTCTTTCTTCCATTTAAGTGTTATCTGCAGCATAAGACAACACATAAACTAGTAAGCATAAATGCTTAGTAAGGATCCTGTCCTACTCGCAAAATCCGTACGAAAGAACATAACATGTACACATAATGAGTTCATCAAAGCATGTTAAACATCCAAGTTTCTAACATGCAGTATCAAGTACCTCAAGCATACTCTTCACATATTACAAATATTTTCAAAGAATGTTTTCAAAACATTTCCATAATGGTAT
>JAGFNQ010001833.1:0-194922 GCA_024364735.1 Boesenbergia rotunda | reverse complement strand
GGGTATTTTTAGCCCACTTTGCAGGCTGACGCCCTCAAGTTCGTGGTCGGATACGAGGTCTGCAAGAGATATCAGCATGTAACTCATCGACCGACCGAGCCTCTGCGAGTCTCCACAGTGTCTTGCCCATTCGATCAGTGGAGAATAGATATTGTGGGTCCGTTTTCGATTGGGCCCCAACAAAAGATATTCCTGCTAGTTCTCGTAGACTATTTTTCTAAATGGGTGGAAGCTGAGTCTCTGGCACACATCACGGAAGCTGCAGTGATGAAAATCCTTTGGAAGGATATTTTCTGTAGATATAGCATCCCGCACAAGCTGGTGTCGGATAATGGAAGACAGTTTGCAGGGCACAAACTCAAAAAATGGTGTGAGGGGCTAGGTATTCACCAAGCCTTCACGTCGGTAGCATATCCTCAGGGCAATGGCCAAGCCGAGGTCGTTAACCGGGAAATCCTTAGAGGACTCAAGATAAAGCTAGAGCATGTCGGAGGTAGTTGGGTCGAAGAACTCCCCAGTATTCTGTGGTCCTACCGTACCACTCCACGAGAAGGAACAAGTCAGAGTCCTTTTCATTTGGTGTATGGAGATGAGGTCGTGATCTCGGTGGAAGTAGGCGAGGAGTCCGTCCGACGGCAGCACTATAATAAAGAGAACAATGATCAAGAGCGGCTGATCGACCTGGACCTAGTGGTAGAAGTGCAAGACAAAGCAGTCGCTCGACTACTAGCCTACAGGCAGCGCATGCAACAAGCATACAACCGCCATGTGATTGCTCATAGTTTTGAAGTCGGAGACAAAGTCTGGAAGAGGATCAAGCCCGTCGTTGAACCCGGGAAGCTAGAACCGCAGTGGGGTAGACCCTACACCGTCACCAGAAAGCTCACAGGAGACAACTACTATCTGGAAGATGACAAAGGCAAGAGGCTAGAGAGACCATGACATGCCAATCACCTTCGACCTTATCGTACTCGGTGAGATTTTGAGTTTCCAAATGAACTTGTATTCTTGTTGGCACTGCCTTGCAGTTCAGTAAACAAAGAAGCAAATGAAATGTTACTTAAAGGACCTCGAGTACTTGTCTGCTTAAACCCTACTACCTCGTGGTGTTGCGGATGCCCGAGGGAGTAGGCCTGGTCGTGGTGCTGCGAATGCCCGACCAGGAGCTGCTTAAACCCTACTACCTCGCGGTGTTGCGGATGCCCGACCAGGAGCTGCTTAAACCCTACTACCTCGTGGTGCTGCGGATACCCGAGGTGAGCAGGCCTGGTCATGGTGCTACGAATGCCCAACCAGGAGATGCTTAAACCCTACTACCTCGTGGTGCTGCGGATGCTCGAGGTGAGTAGTCCTGGTCATGGTGCTGCGGATGCCCGACCAGGAGCTGCTTAAACCCTACTACCTCACGGTGTTGCGGGTGATGCCCGACCAGGAGCTGCATAAACCCTACTACCTAGCGGTGCTGCAGATGCCCGAGGTGAGTAGGTTTGGTCGTGGTGCTGCGAATGCCCGACCAGGAGCTTCTTAAACACTACTACCTCGCGGTGCTGCAGATGCTCGAGGTGAGTAGGACTGGCTCGTCATGGTGCTGCGAATGCCCGACCAGGAGTTGCATAAACCCTACTACCTCGCGGTAGTGTGGATGCCCGAGGTGAGTAGGCCTAGTCGTGGTGCTGCGGATGCCCGACTAGGAGTTGCTTAAACCCTACTACCTTACGGTGCTGCGGATACCCTAGGTGAGTAGACCTGGTCGTGGTGCTGCGGATGCCCGACCAAGAGCTGCTTAAACCCTACTACCTCGCGGTGCTGCGGATGCCTGAGGTGAGTAGGTCTAGTCGTGGTGCTGCAGATGCCCGACCAGGAGTTGCTTAAACCCTACTATCTCGCGGTGCTGCGGATGCCCGAGGTGAGTAGGTCTGGTCGTGGTGCTGTGGATGCCCGACCAGGAGCTGCTTAAATCCTACTACCTCACGGTGCTACAGATGCCCGAGATGAGTAGGCCTAGTAGTGGTGCTGCGGATACCCGACCAGGACCTACTTAAACCCAACTACTTTGCGATGCTGCGGATGCCCGAGGTGAGTAGGTCTGATCGTGGTGCTGCGAATGGCCAACCAGGAGCTGCTTGAACCCCTACTACCTTGCGATACTGCGAATGCCTGAGGTGAGGAGAACTGATTATGAGGATGTGAAGGCTCGACTAGTGGCCGAGATACCCCCATCACCTAGGACTGCGACCTTAAGGAGGGTTGGACGGAACTGATAACCATCATTTATCGATTATTTTAGGCTCTAAAATCCATGTTTGATCTACATTTTATATACTTAAGTTTGCAATTGTAATAGGTTTCATGTATTTCCTCTATTTTGGTTTTTAATTCAGATCTTTGTATATTTGGGATATTATTTGACACTAAATTTGAATATCATTTTGTAGGCTTCAAATGATCATGGACCTAGATCAAATTGGGTCAGACTTGAGTCAGGATTGGATCCAGATCAAAGGGATCAAGCATCGAATTAATAGGAGTCGTCCATTCCAGAGAACGGCTAGATCTGGGCCATCGGTCAACTTCTGGTCAATCCGAGTTCAAGATAGAATCAATCATGACCATAGATCAAGATCTGAAAATTTCAGCCAAATCAGAAGTAATCTGACCGTTGGATCAAGCTCAAGATGTTCTAGACCATCCATTTAAGAAAAGGAAAGATCTGGACCATCCACCATTGATCTGGCTAATCCGAGCTGGGGACAGGTAGATCAGGACCATTGATCAGGATCTGTGGAGTTTGGTTCAGATCTGAAGAGATCCGACCGTTGGATGAAGTCAGATTGATCTCAGACGTCCGTTGCTAAGTATTCAAGTTCTTCTTCTCCCAAAGCTGGCTGAACCAAAGGCTGAGTTGAGTTGACTGGACCGAACCGCTGAAGTTGGGTTAACCGAACCCAACTGCTGGACTAAGGCTGGTTGAACTCAAGCTGAGCTGTGGGCTGAGCATGGACCGAACCCAAGGTTGGACCAAACCAAGCGCTGAACCCACGCGCAGCCAGGGACAAAAGGAGGGCATCGCGCAAAGAGCTAGGGCAGACGAGGGGTTCCCGTCTCACTCCATCCACCTCCACCGGAATCGCCTTCCACTTCATCGCCGACGGCCGGAGTTTTGATCAATCGCAGACGAGGGGTTCCCGACTCGATCAGATCTTCTCCATCCACTCTCCTCTCCACCACAAGCTAGGGCCCAGGGGTTCCGAGCCCTAGTCGACTTCACCGCCGCCGACCAAAATTTCTTCACAGCTTGTTCTTCTTTATCAGCATTACAGCAGTAGTTTCTTCATAGTTTACTTCCTTCGCAGCTTCTTCTTTGTCTAGCCTTCATCAGTTTCGGCAGAACTTCATTTCTGTGTTTCCTTCACAGCATTTCTTCATTTCCAGCAGTTTGTTTTCACAGCTTCCTTCCATTAGTCAGCAGCAGATCTTCCATTCACAGATTCCGGCAACTTCTTCACAGTTTTCCATTTCTGGCATATCTCCTTCATAGCAGCAACTCTTCGTAGCAATTCCAGTAGCCAGTAGGATTTTTTTTCTTTCACAGCAGATTTGGCAGCAATTCTGTTTGATTAGTTTCGTTAATTTGAGTTGTTATGTGTTGCTTGTTGATTTTCGAATTTAGATGTTGATGCTTGTATCAAGTTTGATCTTCTAAGTTTTAGAATGGCATACACCCATTTTATCTTAATACATGCTCACCATGTGTTTGATGAATTGTCTCTTTCATTAGTGGATTCTAGTTTGAATTACACGCGAGCCTTGTAATGTTTCATCAGTTTGGTGCCACTTCCCATCCATCTGAGCTAGTCGGAGGGTCCTCTGGCTGGTTTTGATCATCTTCAAATCATCATCGCGAACCTACATAGCGAGATTGAAGAGATCGAACGGTTTTTTTTCAGACTTGAGCAGATTTGAGTTTGATTCGATACATAGACAAATTTTTCCGATGATTTGTGGAGCTGAGGGGTTCAAGGCCCACTCTTGTGTGACGACAAGAGGATCTTGAGCTAAGGGAAGAGATTGAAGCTAGTTTTCTTAATGTAATTCTGTTTTTAGCTGTAATTTCAATTTCTGCAATTCATTTCTATTTCTATCTTTGTATCAGCTGTTTCGTTTTCATTTCTGAATTGTTCCAGCCTTAATTAGGTTTCATTCTGCAAGGTAATCAGTTAGGGAGTTTGTTTAGTGAACAATAGTTGCAATTTCAGTTCAATTCTGGTTTCATTTCTTGCGTATCAGCCCAATTTCAGCATAACAGTTTCTTCACTATTTATCAGTTTGTATTTTCAGTTTCTGGATGTTTGTATCAAGCTAGCTTCGTTTTATCTTCTGAATTCACCTTGAAGTTCGTTTCATTTACATAGTTAATGAATTTAATTTCTGCACTTGGTTTTATTAGTTGCGTATCAACGGTTTTCTCCCCTGCGTATCAATTTCCTTTCAGCAAGTTCAGTTATTGATTCTGCATTTTTATATCAAGTTAGTTCTAGTTTATCGTTTGAATTTGCATTGTAACTTGTCTCATTTACAAAGCACTGAAATCAATTTCTGCATTTGGTTTAAATTGATGCGTATCAGTTTGTTTCTGCAAAAGTCAGTTCCATCTCTGCAAGTATGTTTCATTTCTGCAGAAATTAGTTGTAGTTGCTGAAGTTTGTGTCAAGAGAAGCATTAGCTTTTGTTGTATTTTGTCTGAACTAGATTAGGGCATTCGAATTCAGTTCAATCTATTAGACTCTGCATCTGAATTAACCTACAATAGTTTGATTCTGAATTACTGCATTCCTGCTCTACATTCGAATTGTTGCGGCATTCATGGATTGGTTCTGCAGAAACATGAATTGTATCTGAACTTATCGGTCTAATGTCTGAGCATCAGTTTCTGTGTATCAATGAATTTGTGTTGAATTCATGTTTCTGCATTCGGACCATGACTGAATTTCTGCATTTCAATTCTACATCTAGATTCATTGCTAAATTGCTGCCTTCAGTTCTGAGTTTTACCCTTCATTCATGCATAGCACTTCATTAAGAGCTTTGTTTTCCAAGTGAATTGATTAGTTTTAATCTGAGTTGATCAGCTTTAATTTTTGCAGTTAGTTTTAATTAATCTTTGGCACATCAATTTTTCTCATTTTGGTATCAAGTTTGTAAATGGCTTGCACTTTGCATCAAGTAAAGTCTTGGCACTGATTTTGTATCAGTTTGGTTGAAGATTGATTTACATTTGGTTTGTTTGGAGTAATAATTCCTGAAGTTCTTTGCATTAGTAACAATCGAAATTGGTTTGATCTTATATCAGATTGGTTTTCCAAATTAGGCTAAGTTGCATTTAAGCTCCCAATTGTTTGAGTTCATTGGTTGAATTACTTGGGTTAAGTTCCATAGCTAAGTTTCTTTACTTTTTATTGCGATTTCATTTCTAATTGAAACCAAACTCAATTCTTACTTGAAACCCAAAATCATTTGACGACACATAAACTCGAGCTCGAACCAAACAACCCTCACTAGCCCTAGGAAAAATACGACCTGTGGCCCCTTTACTACATTTTATTCTTCATTAGCAAAAAGGGTTTCCAGCTTTACAAATATCTAAATTTGAGACTCACATTCTTGACAGCTATATTTGGGTCCATCAAATTTTTGGCATCGTTGCCGGGGAATGTAGTGGTGCTTGATAATTATATTCTTTGATTCTATTTTTGATTACTTTATCTTTTGTATACGGCTGCTGCCATTTTACTTGTTTTGTGACAGGACTGCAGATTCAAAATATTTTCAACTGAATAATTAGAGATCAAAAGTGCACTGGTGGAGTTAAAATATTGGATTAAGCAATTGAAATCTCAACAAAAGACCCAACAGTTATTCATATACTAGCAATTCGAGTTGGGGGAATCATTTTAATTCACAACAGCCTCCACAACAAGGACAACCTCCATTTCAGTGTTTTCAGCAGTCCTACTCAAATTTTCTGCCAGGTCAGCCTTTCCAACAATTTAAGCAGCCAAATCAAGATTTCAAACAGCCCTATTCGAATTTTCAACAAACAAATCAGTTTTTTCAGCCACAATTTCAACAATTTCAGCAAGATTTTCAGCCAAGTCAGAATTTTCAACAAGGGCTCCAACCAATTCAGACATTCCAATATCAAAATCGAAACTTTCAGCCCACTCAGTTTCATTCTTCACCACAACCATTACCATTTCAAAATCAGAATTTTTAGGGCTATAATTCTCAGCATGTTCAACCATCCTTTCAGCCACAATTTCAACAATTTCAGCAAGATTTCTAGTTTCAAGGTCAGAATTTTCAGCAAGACACTCAGAATTTTCACCCTCAAGCATTTGAACAATTCAATCAACAATGCCAGCCCTAATTTCAGAATTTTCAGAACAATAATTTCCAGCAACATCATCCTTGCTATCAGTCCAATTTTTAGCAGTTTAATCAGCCCATTCCACCATTTGAGCAGCCCCAACAGCTCCAATTTCAGAATGCACAGCCTACTCTTGATTTTCAGCAACCTTATGTCACATTTCAAGAACAACAAAAGCTTCAAGACATCGGAAGACGTCTTGGACAATTGGTTGATCAAATGAATCAAATAAAAGCCCAAAGATCATGACAAGTACCTTCTCAAGCTATTCTCAATTCTGAGAGCCCCGGAGTTGATTTTATATCAGTTCAAGGTGACCCTAGTGCATGACCAAGTCCTTCTTCAAGTGATCTTGCAAATTTGGTGGAAGAAGAAGAAAGCATCAAAGTCAGGACACCTACAGCAGTTTTACCTCCTGAAATTCTTGTTCAAAATTTATTTCCAAATTTTTTAGCTCAAGAAGATGATTTTGAAGCACTACAGGACCCTTCTCATCTTTTATATTGTGATGATATTGCTATTGATGGTCCTAATTTTTCTAATATGGTTGTTGCAGATATTACTGAGAAAGCATGCATTGCAGATGAATCCACAGGTGTAGGGGATTGCACTGAGCCCCAGGGACCACCATCATTGGTTGATATATCAGGAGATCCAGAGGATAGGATTGAGAGTGTAGGGGATTGCACTGAGCCTCAAGAATCACCCATTCCTACTGGTTTAGAGGCATTGGAGGAGATTGATAGCAGAGCTTGTGATAGTTTTGAATTCAATTCTAAAACTTTACAGGATCATTCGATACTTTTATTTTGTGATGATATAGTTGTTGATGATCCTAATTTTTCTAATTTGGTTGTTGCAGGAATGGTTGAGGAAGCATGTGTTGGAGATGATTTAATAGGTGTAGGGGATTGCACTGAGCCCCAGGGACCACCATTGACTGATACATTAGAAGATTCAGAGGAACAATATGAAAGTGTAGGGACTTGCATGGTGGAAGCAAGAACCCAAGAATCACCTGTTTCAGTTGAGTGTCCACCATAACCTGAACCTGAAGTGGAGCATGTACTTAACCAGGAAGGGATCACAATTACATCTATTCTTGTAGAACCTCCAGGTATTCTGTAGCACGATCAGGTAAGTATTCCTCTTATGTCTTTGGAAAAATCAATGGATATACCTCAAAATGATTTTATTGTTTGTGATACAGTTATGGATACATCTTTTATAGAATTTGATTGTGAAAAATTCATAGAGGTACCTAGTGTTGAATTTGTGGAATGTGAAGCATGTTGTGATACATCTTTTGTAGAATTTAATTGTGAAAAATTCTTAGAGGTGCCTGAAATTGATGTTGTTTATTGTGATGAATCTCTTGCTATATCTTATGCTGAAGTTGAGTGTGAAAAACTTATGGAGGTACCCGAGGTTGATTTTATTGGTTGCGATGAGTTTCGTGATGCATCTTTTGTAGAAAATAATTGTGATAAATTCATTGAAGTACCGAAAATTGATTTCATAGGATGTGACGCATATCTTGAGTCATTTTATGTAAAGGTTGTTCACATTTCACTCTTTTCTTACCCTGCATGCGTGCGGGAGGTATTCTCTTTACATGGTTTTGCAGGATCCCGTAGGCTTCTAGAATGGGTACTGAAACTTAATGGCCTACAACATCCCGGAAGGACTTCTAGGGGGGCATGCAGTGGGAGGGGTCGAGTTCACTTTGATTTTCAATTATCTACCCCAAGAATGGATTCTGAACCTTAATCGTCTCCGACCCCCGAAAGATGCTTGTGCTAAATTGTCAAGGGAGAAATCTGTGCACTATGAGGTTGATCACATGAGGATAGTTCTCCCAAAATGGATGATACGTGCTCTCTACTCTACTTAAAGGGGAGTTTGTTCCTTTTTTTATTTTTCTTTATGTTTATACTCGCATGTTTGTTTGCTTTTATAATTTGCATTCATGTTTTGCTTCCTCATTCTGCATTTTGTTTGGTCTTGAATAAACCTTGTTTGACTTCTAGTTGTATCTCCTTGCATGTTCCTTTATCATGCTTTGAGAATCATAAAAGATGGTTAAGTCTGACTATTGAGTTTTGGTTTCCTTGGTATGCTTGGGGACATTAATTGCATTTAGTCAATTGTTGTGGTGATGGACTCTATCTTGTTGGATTAAGCATGACATTTGATTGTTCACCTAGTGAGGATATTGTCATGTCTATCCTTAATCCTCTTATGTGTGATAGCATTTGTGATACTTGACACTCTAGAACTTGCTTTGATTCTTTTTGAAATTACAATAGCATAAGCTTACATGAATATGATGGAGGCAACCTTTCTTGTTGAACTCTTAGTTTTCCCTCTACTTTGCTACTGTTACTAGTAAGCGTTTCACCTATTACTTTCATGTTTCATTGTCTTTCAGATCCTCTCATTGTCACTATATTCTCACTGTCATATCTTTGTTAGCTTATTCTTTCCTTGAGCATGCGATGAAAGCATGGGGTGATTGCATGATGAGTACATTTTTATTTGTCTATTATTGGTCTCTACTATTGTAAGTTTGAGATGTTATCATGCTTTGTTACATATTTAGTAGTTTTCGCGAAACGCTCAAGTTTTAAGTGTGGGGGGGAGACAAGTGTGTATGGACGAATGCTTGTTGAAAAAAAATCTCTCTGTGAAAAAAAAAGAAAGAAAAAAAAAGAGAGAAATGAAAAAAAACAGAAGTAAAAAAAAGGAAAAAATAGAAAAGAAAAGAATGAGAAATTAAAGAGAGTGAGAAAAAAAATTCTCAAGCATTCAGGATTTTTGTTAGTGATGAACAAGAAGAAATATTTTCATAAAAGAATTTTTGATGTATACTCATTTGATATTTTTATTGAGAGAAACTCTAGAGTTAAGTTGTTGATACATACATGCATTTTTAGAAGTGTTGTAAGTGGTTGTTGTGTATTGTATTGAGAATGTGCAAGGAGAATTGAGTGTTGGAGGTTTGATTGAGTTTTTATTTTGGCCTATTGTTTGATTATATACATCATATTAATTACCCCAATGCTTCATGCTCTCTTGATCTTCTTTGTTATCTACATTCTTGTTCTCTTGTTAGAAAGTGGTTTCATCATTATTCATTGAAAAGTCCTCTTGATTTGTGTACTTATGTTATAGTAGTGGAGAAGTAGAAGATAAGCAAGCATATGGTAGTGCAATGTTATGAATGCTTTGAGAAAACTCCACTTTCATATTTGTTATTTTTGTGAGCATCAGTGCATATATCCATCTTGTGAGGTTTTTGTCATGTTTAGTTTATTCAAGTTGATGAAATTACTATGCTTTTGACTTATGTGAGATTTGGAACCATAAATACATGGATTCTTCAAACTTGATGATCCTAAGTAACCTTCTTTTATTATTTCTTAAAGTATTGATAGAGGATGTAATATTTGGGAGATATTTTGTTTTCTTTGAGTTTTATTTACTTGCCCAAGACGTGCAAGAATTAAGTGTGGGGGAGTTGATAACTACCATTTTATTGATTATTTTAGGCTCTAAAATTCATGTTTGATCCACATTTTATATGCTTAAGTTTGCAATTGTATTAGGTTTCATGTATTTCCTCTATTTTGGCTTTTAATTCAGATCTTTGTATATTTGGGATATTTTTTGGCACTAAATTTGAATATCATTTTGTAGGCTTCAAATGATCATGGACCTAGATCAAATTGGGTCAGACTTGAGTCAGGATTGGATCCAGATCAAAGGGATCAAGCATCGGATTAATAGGAGCCGTCCATTCCAGAGAATGGCTAGATCTGGGCCATCGGTCAACTTCTGGTCAATCCAAGTTCAAGATAGAATCAATCATGACCATAGATCAAGATCTGAAAATTTCAGCCAAATCAGAAGTAATCTGACCGTTGGATCAAGCTCAAGATGTTCTAGACCATCCATTTAAGAAAAGGGAAGATCTGGACCATCCACCACTGATCTGGCTAATCCGAGCTGGGGACAGGTAGATCAGGACCATTGATTGGGATCTGTGGAGTTTGGTTCAGATCTGAAGAGATCCGACCGTTGGATGAAGTCAGATTGATCTCAGCCGTCCGTTGCTAAGTATTCAAGTTCTTCTTCTCCCAAAGCTGGCTGAACCAAAGGCTGAGTTGAGTTGACTAGACCGAACCGCTGAAGCTGGGTTAACCGAACCCAACTGCTGGACTAAGGCTGGTTGAACTCAAGCTGAGCTGTGGGCTGAGCATGGACCGAACCCAAGGCTGGACCGAACCAAGCGCTGAACCCACACGCAGCCAGGGACAAAAGGAGGGCATCGCGCAAAGAGCTAGGGCAGACGAGGGGTTCCCGTCTCACTCCATCCACCTCCACCGGAATCGCCTTCCACTTCATCGCCGCCGGCCGGAGTTTCGATCGATCGCAGACGAGGGGTTCCCGACTCGATCAGATCTTCTCCATCCACTCTCCACTCCACCACAAGCTAGGGCCCAGGGGTTCCGAGCCCTAGTCGACTTCACCGCCGCCGACCAAAATTTCTTCACAGCTTGTTCTTCTTTATCAGCATTACAGCAGTAGTTTCTTCATAGTTTACTTCCTTCGCAGCTTCTTCTTTGTCCAGCCTTCATCAGTTTCGGCAGAACTTCATTTCTGTGTTTCCTTCACAGCATTTCTTCATTTCCAGCAGTTTGTTTTCACAGCTTCCTTCCATTAGTCAGCAGCAGATCTTCCATTCACAGATTCCGGCAACTTCTTCACAGTTTTCCATTTCTGGCATATCTCCTTCATAGCAGCAACTCTTCGTAGCAATTCCAGCAGCCAGCAGGATTTTTTTTTCTTTCACAGCAGATTTGGCAGCAATTCTGTTTGATTAGTTTCGTTAATTTGAGTTGTTATGTGTTGCTTGTTGATTTTCGAATTTAGATGTTGATGCTTGTATCAAGTTTGATCTTCTAAGTTTTAGAATGGCATACACCCATTTTATCTTAATACATGCTCACCATGTGTTTGATGAATTGTCTCTTTCATTAGTGGATTCTAGTTTGAATTTTTCTTAGCGTAGATTCTTGTAATGTTTCATTAGTTTAATTGCTTTATGTTCTCTTATAGTTGTCTTTCAGTTTGATGCAATTAGGTTAGGTTTCATTTATGTTCAGTTCCCTAAATGCTTTACCTTATGTTTCTTTTACTTCTCTTACAAGTATAGTTTAGTGAGGTTAGATTTATTACCTGCATTGTCTTTCACTTCGTAGCCATAGCACTCAATCCAACCCCCAGTTTAATATCAAAAATCCAAAAGCAATAACATACGATCCTGAGAATTATCATATACCAACTACATTCGTTGGGAGACGACTCGAGTTACTCTATGCTACATTAGTTTAGAGGAGTTCGATACTTTAATTGTATTTGATACTCGCGGTACGACACGCGGGCCTTATCAGGAACACAGAGGGGAAAGTAAACTCGTGTCTCGGGGACCAGATACAAAGGAGCACCGCCAGACAGTTGAGGCAGAGGGACCCCTAGCACAAGGGATACAATCATTAAGTCGAGTAAAGGATACTACTCCTTTGTTCTGGCTGTCCTTTGTGATTTCGGTCTCTCCTACGATCGTGGGGGTAGAGATTTACTCCTTGTGACTACAACATATGGGTCATTTACTTGAAGTGTAAGAAGACCAGCTTAAAATATGGAAGCAAGTCGTTCAGTCCCGAATACATTGTTACAAAATGCCATAGGACCAGAAAGATGCCTACAAAAGAGAAGAGACATAGGAAAACAGGCGAACATTCCAGAGAAGAGTATTCACAAGAAGACCGAGACAAAGTGATGCAAAATACTTTCCATTTCAGATAGATGAGTACATTGTGAGTTCAAAACAGAAAAAGCCTTCAAAGAATAAGCAAGAGATGGATATCCCACGATGGAAGAAAGCTCCTACAGCTCCTTATCTTCGGGTAGGAGCTCATCCCAAATCCGACTGACGCTCATGAAGCTCAGGTCAGCGTTCGGCTTCAAGAGTTGGGCCCTCCACAGCTGATTGATAGCACCATGAAAGCCCTATTTTAGGCGCTTCATGACCTGCCCGGCTAGAATATCGCCAAACTCATCAAACTCCATGAAGCGGGCTTTGAACTCTGCCTCGGTCTCTCTTGGTCGGGACGCCTCTTCAGCCTTGAGGTTCTGTAGTTCGGCCTCGGCGTCCTCCTTGGCAGACCTCAGCTGAGCCACCTCAGAAGACAGTTTGGCGTTGTCTTCCAGGGCCTCCTTGAGTCTCTCTGAGGAGGCTGAGGTTTCTGACCGGGCCCGGGCGACATCCTCCTGGAGGTCAGTCATATGATCAGCTGCCGCCTTGACCATCGTTTCTGTCTGGGCTAGCTGATGCGCTTGGTCTTTTATTCACTCATTTAGAGCTCCTGTAGACGTCTCTAGGAGTTGGATGTCCCTGGCTAGTTTCTTCTCCTTTGCCTGGAGCTGGTCCCACTCTTGAGTCATATTGAGCAGGTCGTTTGAGAGGGTCACTGCCCTCTTGGATGTCAACCGCTCCCTATGACGGGAGTCATGCAGGGCTGACTCTAAGGCCAGTAGAGTCTCCAGCTGATACTCCACTTTCACCCGGAGAGCTCTGCTGATCTCTGCTTGCAGGAGCCCAGCTCGATGGGCATGATCGGCCTCGGCCTCCGCCTTCAGTGTCCGGCGGGTTAGGGACTTAACCTCCCGTCAGGAATATAAGTGGCGGCTAGCAATAAGGCAGTCTTGAGCAACCTGTTACAGCATAAAGGAGTTAGAAAACATAAAGTAAAATAACCTAAGAAATCGGGAGCCTTTACCTTCAAGAGAGACTCGTGGAGGTTGGTTAGGGGCCCGACCGAGGTACGCACGACATCCCCTCCCAAGCCTCCTTGGCTCCTCGGGGCGTTGCCTTGGCTCACTAAGGATGAGGAGTCTCTGGGCTAAGGGAGAAGCTGGACAGTAGGAGCTCCCGGAGGTATAGTTGAAGGGTCGGAGTCATACTCGTCGAAGCTGGAGACCCCTCTGAAGAACAACCCTTGGCAGGGACTTCCCTAAACTGCACCAGGGGGAAGGATTGCGAAGCTGCCTCCAATGACGCTTGAAGCTTCTTGCGCAGGCGATCAAGCTTCATGCGAGGTTTGGTAGGCACCACTCGCTTGCCTTTGGAAGGGTCGGAAGAGTCGGCTGGAGAAGTGCTGGTGGTCTAACCTCCCGTCTCTGGAGTGGTCGTCTGCTTGAAATGTTGAGACAGGGGGATAGTATCCTCATCATCGGATATGGGGATGCCCTCCTCAGGGATGGAGGGGAGCTTGCTGGGGTCGAAGCGGCGCAACCTCTTCTTTTCCGGTGCGCGTTTCTCGTGGCATTTCCTCTTTGGCCGCCCTGAGGATTTAGGCAGCTGGGTGTCTGTTGGAGGCGCCGACTTCTCCTTATTTGCTCCTGCCTCGACGATGATGAGAGGCAGGTCAGACTCCTGGGCGACGTCGGCCTCCTGGGTGATAGACAACTCCGGGGTCCTTTGGTTAGCAGCTAGTTCGAGCACGGTTGGTGCCTCTGTTTGCTCCGGCATTGTGTGCTCGTCGGACGACTCCGCGACCTCCTTCGAAGCCTCAGCTGGGGCAGTTGGTGCGATGAGAGGGGTCAGAGGAGGGTCCAGGGCCTCCTTGTTGGCTTCATCCCACTTGATGAGTCGATTCATCGCCCTCGATAGCATGATGTCCTCTGCAATAAACAAGCAATGAAACATTAGTTAGAATTAACATACATTGATAAAAAAAGATAAATTTACCGACGTTGGGGCTGATGCTGGTGACTTTAGGGCTGAGGCCCGCTCGGTACATAAGTTCGTCACTATGTACCAGACCCGGGCCGCTAAACTCCATACCGGACAGAAGACTCCTCGCCGGTTAGTAGGCTGGGTCTTGTTGGAAGTCCCCTAGTTCCGGAGGAGTAGGTAGGTTTTCCCTCTAGCGACTAGGGCTGAAGGGACGTTGGGGAAGTCGAATGAAGAAGAACCGCTCTTTCCATCCCATATGGAAAGAAGGGAACCCTCCTAAGAATCTATGGTTGGGGCGCGCCGTAAAACTAAATGCCCCTCGCAAGCCAGTCGGGACAAAGAAAAAATGGAAGAAACGGGGGTTAAAGGGATGTCGAAAAGCTTAAAGATGATGTGCGCCCTGCCCATCTGAGCAAAGGCGTTGGGAGCCATCTGGTAGAGAGGAATGTCAAAGTAGAAGGAGACACTCATGAAGAAAATGGGGAGAGGGAAACGAAGTCCTAACTCTACCTGCCCTAGGAAGAAGGTGAAGAAGTCTAAGGGAGGTTCCACAGGCGATTGGTCCACCCCAGAGACTTCTACCGCCATCTCGGCCGGAATGTCGTAAGCCTCAAAGGCCACTCGTAGGGTTTCCAACCTCACTCTAGAGGACGTGGACTCATACCACTCCGGTCGGCATCCCTCCTCCGGAGTCCCCTTCTTACTTTGTTCCTTCTTGCTCTCCTTACCCATGGTTCCTAAGGAAGACGGTGAGGACGAAAAAGAAGACTTACACGTGGGAAAGAATCCTTAGAAGAAGAAGACGAGAACGATGTCTGCAAACGCTGCTAGTCGACGATGCCAGAAGGCGAACAGACATTTTCGCCTCCCCTTTTTATAGAGAGGAAGTCGTCTGCGTGTGTACAATGGGGGCAAGGCACGTGGACGACGATGAACATCCATCTCGAGGCATCACCGCTGTCGAGATGGTCGTTTGATATGGGCTTGCAGCGCATATCAGCAGGAGATCGCGAAGAGAGAAGTTTGTGTTGGACCTTGGATGACTATAGAGGGGGGTGAATGTAGCCAGACACCCACAAGTTGCTCTTTGATACTTTCTGCGTGATCAGATTAGCGGCGGAAGCAAATGCAGAACAAAGAACAAAGCAGAGAAGGAAACGCAAACCAAACAAACGCTAAGACGGAGATGTACAAGGTTCGGGGATAACTTGCCCCTACTCCTTGACGTGCCCGTAAGGTGGGCGATCCCTTGATCGTCGACAGATCAAGCCCCAGTGAACACCGGATAAGATAGAGCCTCCTTCTCGGTGGAGAAATCTCTCCACAGATCTCACGGATGATGGAACTTGAGTACAGGAGATCACACAAGAAGGAACACTCACAAAGATCTCACAGGAATGCAACAAGATCGCTCAAGCACAAAGCAACAAAGAGCACAACCCCACAGCAAAAACTTCACTCGTTTTTCTGTCTTCCTTGTTGTCGCTCCTCTGCTTCCAGCCTCGTCTTAAGCCTCTACTCCCATCACCAGGCTCTCCATCAGCATCCACTGAAGCCACAGCCTGACCCCCTGACTCCCTGAGCACTCAGTCCACTGATGACCCTCTCCAGCTGAGCCTCCGTCAGTTGCCAGCTGCTCTCCAGACGCTGTTGAGACATGAAACAAGGAAACAACCAAACCTGCTCCAAGGAAAGGCCTCCATTGACTCTCCTTAAGTGTTTGAATCCTTCCCTGTCACCTGCAGCTTAATCAGAGCATTAGCACAGCATATCACTCAGTAAATCAAGTATCAGGGATCAAATGCAGAGAATCGGATACGGTCAGACGCGATCAGAGCGTCTGACAGTGCAATTTGAATTAAAGTGATCGGTCACCAGACCGATCCAGGGCTTGTGGGTCAGTTACCAGACCGATCTATCGCTTTGCTCGGACTCCCAGCTCTCGCGGCGACACAAGCCTGATCGGTCACCAGACCGATCAGAGTGAAGCCTGATCGATCACCAGACCGATCAGGTAGCTCCCTGTCCGATCAGGCTCAAGCCTGATCGGTCCACGTCTGAGTGAACAGTAACCGCGGAAATCAAATCCTAAGTCGTGGATCGGTCACCAGACCGTTCAGGAGCTGATCAGCGGGGGAACTCAACTCACTGAGTGCTCCTTGATTGGTCACCAGACCAATCAGAAGCAAGGCAGTGAGGAAGCTGCCTGCTCCCTGATCGGTCACCGGACCGATCAGGAGCCAAGCAACGAGGCAACGGCCTGCTCCCTGATCGGTCACCAGATCGATCAGGAGCCACACAGTAGGTTCCCAACCTCACTGTGCGCTCCCTGATCGGTCACCAGACCGATCAGTCATCGCTGGATCGGTCACCGGATCGATCCACGATGGAGCAGCGTGCCAAATTCCCTGATCGGTCACCAGACCGATCCAGGGACTCAAATGCACTCTAAGTCACGAAAACAAGCCTCCAGCCCTTCTCTGACTCGTGTCATGCCCAGCTTCACTCACTGGGACTTCAACCTAGCCCTCCAAGCTAGGACCTGGCTTCACTCACCAGGGTTTCGATCACCCGGCTTCACTCACCGGGACCCGGCATCACTCACCAGGATTTCAACCTAGCTTCACTCACTAGGATTTCAATCACCTGGCTTCACTCACCAGGACCCGGCTTCACTCACCGGGATTTCCTCCAACCTAGCCCTCCAGGCTAGGACTTTTCACCCAACCCTCCAAGTTAGGATTTTTCACCTAGCCCTCCCTGCTAGGACTTTTCACCTAACCCTCCAAGCTAGGATTTCAATCAACCCGTGCCTAGTCCCTGACCAGGACTTAATCACAATTAGTTCAACCAAACTTAAATCAAACCTTAAATCGGTGTCAACACCAAAACAACAATCGGGCCAGACTGCATCAACAGTTTGCGCACGTGGTAAAAGCGCATTCGCGAAGGGGGTTTATCGTCATTAAGAGACCCCATGCACTTTTAATGTATGATAGACATCTATCATTGTTGTGCCTCGAAGTTCGCAGAAGCCTTTTTGGAAGACTAATTCAAAGGGATCGCCTCAGACCCAGGGACGAATATTTCGATTCCTCAGACCCGACAAGCCGCCAATGAAGTAGTAATGGATGTATGGACCCACCACGGCATAGCTTCTTTGTTACACCACTAGTCTAATCAGTCAGCTACACTTTCTTCGATTAGACTTGAAGGGAGTGACTTGTGATGGGGTTGAGCATCCCATGGTTGACACGTAGAATGAAGAAGCTATATGTCAAGGTCCACCGAGTCTGAACGACTTTATCAGACTCCCAAGACCTCCTCGGGAGGGCAAATCCTCGAGGTCAACTCAAGATGATTTGAGCCTGTGACCTCCCTGGGAAGATAGGCTCCTGAAGCCCTTCCGGGAGAGGAAATCTCCCGAGACCCCCTCGGGAAAGCGGAGCCCCAAAAAGTCATAGACCCGATAAACTGACTCCAATAACTGTTACCCTTTCCTGTTCAGGAAAGGTGGCGGATAATTATTGTCATTTACATGTAACAATTAAAAGCTCAATAATCGTGGGAGATGTTACCTAAAAGCTATCAAATAACCGACAAACACAGGACGTGGAGGAGAACATGGAGATATGTGCGATTAAGGCTACAGGTATATAAGGTACTCCAACCCCCCAGGTAAGGGGTTACGCTCTCTGAACTCAGAACTACTCCTTAATTCTTTTCCTGCGATCGTCTTAGGTGCTGACTTGAGCGTCAGAGTAGACTCCGTCAGAAAATCTCCGACGTGTTCACATTAACGCTCGTGTTAATCCGTAGGGTGAGATCTCCTCTCCTTTCGTCATCGTCCTCGTGGGCTGGACTTCGATGACTGACCGTCCACGTCGATTCCTTCCGGAATAGTGATCAACTCAACTCCTCTTCAAATAGAGAAGTCATTTAACCTCAATCCAATATAGTGGCATCAAATAGGTTTATTAGACCAAGCAGCGGTTCAATTAGCTTATTTCCGTGTCCTGTTGCGTCGGGCATGACATTAAAGTATATTCATCATATTTGCGTGTAAAGGAAATGATATGGTGTTCACCTCCCGTGCCCGACTGAGTTAGTGAGATGCTCGGAAGTGTACTCAGTCGCCCACGGGAGGTGAGCACCATAACATTACTCTTGTGTGTACTGTATTTGGATAACAATGCTTTAATGCATTTGGAGCAAACCAACGATCTTATTCAGATGAATGTTTAACTAGCAAGTTGGAGAAATAAGATTCTAGTTTCAGCAGACCGATATCCCAGGGGATCGGAAATTGCTCGATCTATGCCTATCTTCGTCGGTACAAGAATACCTTTAGCTTTTGATACGACGAGAAAGAAATCATATGTTTCTTCATTACTCTTGAAAGTCATCCTTGTCATTAGCAGGAATGGGCCTGTTCCTCCAGAAAACAGCAAGAGCACTCCCACCGAGCTGTTAAGTTAAAAGATAAAGCATGAAGGCTTGAGAGACATTGCTTCGTAATCGGAAAAACGGGTAAAAAGTACAGTTAATATTGAGCTTAATCTTATTCTACTACTGAACCTTGACCAGTTAATATTTTCATAAGAATTTAATCGAGAAGAAATTCTTGCAATCTATAGCCATGATGTTTCGACTGCCTAACTATGAGGATCTCAGTAGATTATCAGTCAGTCTCCTGTAAATAAGTATTGTTTGTGTTTCTTTCTTGGCCCCGTCTCCTAGTTAATACTCGATGATTCAACATGATACAGATGTTCGGAAGAAAAAGTAAAAGGCATCAGTTCGAAAGCTTACCGCCATGCAGACAACGCTCACAGCTGAAGGAATAGCGACGAGGGGATTTGTGAAATGTTTTTGAGCAAGCAAAAATCCAAGAGCGGAACTCTGGATAAAGAATTAAAGATAGGGTAAAACACAGTGAAGCATAATATTTCACATAACAAGATTTAAAATGTCGAATGATGATCAAAATTATCATGAAAAATTAACATAAAAATTTTGAAAAAAAATGCAGCATATCTGTATTCTGTTTTCAGTATTTCTAATCAAGCATGACATTAGCTCAGCATTTTTTTTTTACGATCATGGTGAAGAAAAACTATAACTGAACTTGATTGCTAGTTTGCTATATACTAATAAAAGGCAGTAGTTAAGCGACTGTCTCATGCCGAGTAACTAGAGTTAATCAAATCATGAATTAAATGGTATAATATCGTATTGCTGTCACACATCTGCATTAGATTTTTAGAATGTGAAGATAGGCATGGTTTTTCGTCATGGAAGACTATGCAACCTAAAGCCACTAGTGGTCTTGGTGTAAGAAATTCAATCTTAAATATTGCAACTTACTTATACACAAACAGTGGCTTCGATAAAGGACATGTTATGGTTCAGGTGGTCTTACCTAAAAGCTGATTCTGAATCTGAAATGCATCCTTAACAGCAAAACATTGCTGTAAATTGCATGCAAGTGGTAACATTTGTTTTAAGATGAAATAAGCAAAAATGGTGATTGGGTGATTATGAAGTGCAACATAGTTATGCACTCAGCCATGGTTGCTGATATTAGCATTCATCAGCACCTTTCCTGGGGGAATCGTAGCTGACAGTTGCATGGTGGAAGAAGACACAATGGAGAATGCTCTCTAAAAATCCGCACACAGAGTTACACACTATGCTAAATGATATCGAACAAAAGGCATGCTATAAGTTAGTCGGTTCAAAGGAAATCCTAATTCCTGAGGTACACATTCATCATCTGAATGCTCATTAATTATTCTGAAACTGTAACTATGAATAGACCGAGGAAACGAGGAATCCTTTGCAGTATATTACAAGTGGAAAGAAAGAAGCAAGATAAGGTTTTAATAAGAATCCAAGTGTCGTATGAATGTGTTCTATAATTGCTGCAGCAAAAGGAAACCCTCTATTAAGCTGAAAACAGATACGTTTACTAGTTTGACAAATGTACACTATACTCAAAATTAAACCTCTTTTCATGTATAGAATGCATAACATCAAGTTTAACTTCTCTACAAAAAGAAAAAAAAAATCTCACGGGATTGTGCATAAACTCAAATTAATTTTGCTTTTGTTTGGAATGATACTTGTGCATATTGTACTTCTGACAATGTTTTGAATGTTACTCTCCACATTAGCACCAAGTCACCTACTTCCAGTGAAACAACACCAGTGTGAAGGTGATGAAAGAATGAGAAAACTATTGACAGATCATCATTTGTGCCAGTGTATAATATAACATTAAGCATTTTGATTGATTTTTGGGAATCATTGCGCCATTCTTTAAAATCACCAAAGAGTGAGTTTTTTTTTCAATTAGAAAAAAGGAAGAAGGAAGAATCTTTGGTCTATGCCAGTTTTAATCAGACTGTAGCCAAAACAGAAATCAACATGACTTGCTGTAATTAATTTAAAATGCTTCAGAGTTCAGATTTGCAGCAGGATTTGCTACAGGAAGTTATAGATACTGATCATATCGTGCCTCAACTGTGTCCATTAACTCTTTAAATTCAGTAAGTATTACCTGCATGCCGCATTCTATTGAAATGGTACGAGAAGTGGATTCCCCAAATGTTGAAAGTCTAGACAACCAATAGCCAAGGGCAAATGCTGCTACATGAAGGAGAGCTACAGGAATAATAAGTTGTGCTCCCTGAGATCTCAAGACTTCTGCAACTTGCCCGATCTTACAAAGAGAAAAGTTAAAAACCCATCAATCTTAAAAAACAATAAAGATATTAAAAGACAAGACCACTCAACCAACACCTTCATCATTAAAACAACAGGATTTGTTCCATGCACGGTGACATTTTTCAAATCGACACACTTAGACTTAACACAAGCATATTCATCAGAAAAAGACAAAATAGCTGCAAGTATATGTAGCAATAATATTGAAAATAGATAATTAACACAAAGCAAGAATCACATATTTATGTGGAAAATCCTAGATGGGTAAAAAATCACAAGGAGAAGAATTCGCAATACCAAAACTGGTACGAGAGGAGATAACATGATGCTAATTACATACATGTGTGTGTGAAATTAAAAATAAAGGTAAAAGAAATCTCATAATTAAAGTTGCACTAAATACCCCGCAAAATTTTCAAGTCAAGGCCAACAAAATTTGGGTCATAAACTATAACAATATGCTTAAGTTCATAGTCAGGCATACTTACAGGGCTTGCGCACAACAATGTAGTAAGGACAACACCAATCAATGGGGTGAGTGTGGATATTCTCTTGGTAAACTTAGGGAAATACTCATTTGCCAATACTGCCAAAGTCAATTCAACAAATCAATATGAGATCCTAATGCATGTAAAAACTTACTTAATAGACAC
This sequence comes from Boesenbergia rotunda, assembly GCA_024364735.1. NCBI lineage: Eukaryota > Viridiplantae > Streptophyta > Magnoliopsida > Zingiberales > Zingiberaceae > Boesenbergia > Boesenbergia rotunda. The sequence goes on along the minus strand of JAGFNQ010001833.1, from coordinate 173,309 downwards.
TATACCAGAAGGAGCCATTACATTGTCTATCAAGAAACTAATGCCTGCACTATTCTTAGGAATATTACTATATATAACCGAAAGGACCCATTATCAAATGACCTACCAGATGTGAGCAGAAAACATTCCAGCAATTGTTTTCCAGGGCTTTCAATAGTCTGATTCATCTATATCCTTTAAACTATATCTTTGTTTCAAAGAAAGAAAAGGTAGTCATTGGACTAGGCAAAAATACATTCATCATAATTTAACACGGTTTAAAATATAATGTCATGCCGGATGGCATAATCAAAACAAACTGTTCCAGTAAATTATTGACATCCAATATTGATTGGCACCAGTAATACTTCCCATGTTGCTCATGCCAATAAATATAATACTATACCAACACTTGTCATGTTTTAACATGCGTCAAGATGAAATCTATTAATTAAAATTCAAAATCAATTAATTATCTAATTGTTATATTCTTATTATTAAACGTAAACAAGTTAAGGAAAAGATTATAAATGTATAATTTATATGAATTCATGTTAACACATATTGAAGCATAAAATAAGTAAATTCATTTTTGGTTCAACTAATAATATAAAAAAGTTCTAAATAAAAGAAACTTAAATAAGTGAGCCTCGTTTGATTCATCTCGACATGCTTTAACACATACGAAATACTAAAATATGTCGAGCATTAGTCTAATGCAGTATAATAACATTTTAAATTCAATCAACTATCTACTTGTATTATTAGGAATTAAATAAATTGATCTCGACACACTTTGAGAAGGTTACACATTTAGACTTGTATGTTCATGACAGCTTGACAATGAAAATAAGTGTGTACTTGCAATATTTCTCAAAAGAAAATTTACCGCCAACAATGGTGGGGACCAAAACAACCTGAAAAGTACTGATGGCCAATCCCTAAAGACAAATAAGAATTCAGTGATTATCATTGTATTATTTATTTAATACATAAGATGCCCATGCATACAAAACAGTATATGTTGGATTTAGTAAGAAGACACATATCCTTACAGCTGCATCAACTGGGACAAGCTGACCGGCGAGAAGCTTAGTGAGAAGAGGTGTCATTACTATAGCCCCAATTGTTGAACAACTGAAAGAATCCAAGATCAGCATCAGATCACTATGATTGCAATAAGCTTAATGTATTGCTGCGAGCAAGTTTAGTGCAGACAGATAAAAACATACAGGCATCAATATATAATTAATATTGGATAAATTTCACCACATAACAGGCACACCAACAAAACAGATTGGCAATGCCCTCTAACAGAATAGATATGTGACTCAATCTCTCTTAAATTATCTAGAGGGAATAAACACTAAATTATTAGGGGGCGATCCATCATTTATAGTTTAGAATCATCCTCTATGTGATGCTTATTGGACCCTATAAGCTGAACATGGCAAGAGAATGTTATACAACAGTGCATAGTTGCCTGAATGATATATCAGTGACCAGTTGTTATGTTATCCAGTGTCCACATAAACATAGCATAAATGAATTTCATCCAATGTACAATAAATTATTAGTCATTTCTACTTGGGGATGGAAATTAATTCTTCCAAAGTACTAAAGATCCTGCAGCCATAACCAGAATGGTACTTCTATTTGTAATCCTCACATAAGCATAAATACATATGTGTCAATGATAAAGGGCACACTACAAATACTTGTTCGAATGATTGGATTGTTATCTTATATTTTCTCAGCTAGCAAAAACTTGTATAAATTAACCAGGTTTTCCTAATAACATACAAACAAGTCTCTTAAATCATATGAAAATGGAATACTTCGCTTCAGAGGATCCATAAGGATTCCCAGGCTCTCATTATTTCTGCAGATGGCAACCTTGTGTTTATGCCCAGATATTGTTACATCATGTAAAGAAACTTACGTCGTCATAAGAACTGAAAGGGCTACATTTCCTTTCGATATATAAGTTGCTACATTGGATGCTTGACCTCCAGGACAACATGATACCAGGATAAGACCAGTTGCGAGAGGAGCAGATAGTTTCAAAGTCTGCAATGCAATGAAGAACGATAGTGGGAAAAAAATAGCAAACATAAATAAGGCTCCAGAAAAGGACCTGCTTAATGTTCATAAATGAAGTCGCAAAAAAAACCCTAGGATAATTCTGTAATAGTAACATATATTTGTTTGGCATACAAATCTGAATCGCTTTGCTATGGATAAAGCAACAGACATCATGCCCATACCATAGCAATTACGAAGCCAAGCAAAGGTTTGACAAAATATTGAGCAAGAAATCCTACGCCCACCTGTAAATAAAAAACACATGATTGTGAATATTAACAATTTGTATCTATAAGAACACTAACAAGATGGAGCAACTGAGCATCTTACTGTCCATGGATTTCTCATGCATCTCCTGAAATCTTCAAATGTGAGGGTCAACCCCATGGAAAGCATGAGGAACCCCAAGCCAAGAGTGAAAAGGTCTGTCTCTAACCAAGTAACCTAAAATGGTAAGTTAATATCAATTAATAATAAAGTTTATTTGTAAAATAGGAAGCCAATTATCACAAGAAATTCAAATAGTATTGGAGAATCAAAATAAGGTACCATAGATGGCTTGTATATGCCAATGATTGTGCCTATTATAACCTGTCAAAAAAAGAGTTCATTTCCCTAACCCCAATTCATGCTTTCGTACGAACTTAAAAGCAAGCTCAGCAAAAACAGGATATAGACACAGATTAACCACCAACAACGTACCCAAAGAGGGAAAAGAGTAGTAAGAAGTTCGACAATCCTCTCATACTGGCTCATTTCAGCTGCTGGACTATTTGGAATCTCCCCTAAAACATTTAATTCAGCTCTGCACAAAACTTGCCTACTCCTGAAATTTAGGTTCCACGATGAAAAGGTAAGCAAATAAATATGCTAATTTGTGCTGTGAGACATTATTATAGTAATAACAGAAGGGGAAAAAATTAAATTGCAAAAAATATGAAAAAAAATCTCCTAAAGTTCAAACAAAATAGATAAAGGAATAGAATAAGATAGCTCTTTTTTTCATTTAGTGATGTTTTATGTAACATTTAATGTTCAAACCTATTTGGCATCACAGTTGATTTATAAGCAGGTGATTCTAAGATTGCTCAACATGTAAACGAAAAGTCAACATATAGCAACAAGAGCATAATTAACTGTCCTAAATTGAACAAAAGAATACTCATAGCCTTGGAATGAGAATCATTAACCCACACAATTGTTTTCTAATGCATTGCAGAGGTAAGTTATTTCAAGTCAAACATTACAAAACAAAAGTGATATAAAAAGGAGTAGTTTCTTTCGCCTTGCCTTCATTAAGTTTTGAGGCTTGGGCCAAGAGCTGTATCAAGTTTATGTTTTTGAGCTACATTTACTATATACACAGTGGTAAAACATAAAACTTGCATCAAGATTCTGCTCGTCAATATGCATAAAGAAACATCATGAAACTAGAAAATCCAATTCTAAGTGGATTACTTTAAATGCATAGCGAGATGAGAAATTTATATCCATTCTGCCGCATAAATTCAAGAAATTTATTGCATTCATCATTTGTGCTTCAGTCCTAGAGTTCGGTTTGCAAATTGAAAAAGGATATACCTCAAAACCGGGACGAGAAGCGATGGTGCAGTTGGGCAAGGAAAGGTATTGTTCCTCCCACTCGACGGCCCACTTCCCAAGACTACTTTTTCCCAGACAATCAATCAGAAAAAGAGCAGACAGTGAGCGCCATAGCAGGAAGCCGAGAAATCGCTAAAGGGAGCCTTTTTAGAGAGGTGCGCGTACCAAGAGGCGGAGATCGGGACCTGCAACCGGCGGAGGACGGCAAACGGGAGAAAGCCAAGGAGAACACGGACGGAGATCTACGATCTCTGTGGAGGACCCTAGAAAAGGATGCCACAGAGGAGGAAGCCGTCGCCATTGCGGCCGCGGCCGCCTTCGAATTAGCAAAATGGAGCAGGAAACAAGGGCTTTAGGAGGTGAGAGGAACCAACGCGGGGAAGGACAGCGCCAAATCTGCGGGGCTGGAATTGACTAGTCAGGATTGGGATTGATCTCGAAGGCGGAGGAAGGTGGTGAGGGTGTGGATAACGAGAGGGCGAGACCATGACATGGGCGCTCCCGATTGTGGCAGCGCGAGGATCCGAGGGGCCACAGCGGACGAAGACAATGGCGCCGAGCGATGCCGTGGCCAGCATTGCGTCGAGCACTTGGAGAGCAGCGGCGTTGTCGAGGACCGTTGGTTTGTTATTAGTGTGGCTTTGCCTTTGGGGACTAATTGCAAACCGGACCAGATTGGGTTCAAGTCTATCGGGCGCGCGCGCATATATATATATATATATATATATTTTTGATATACTGCGGATCGTCTGTTGCGGATCGTGTACGTGGCACCTGCCTGATCGGTCAGGGACATCCCTGACCGATCAGGCAATTGCCTGATGCCTGATCGGTCAGGGATGTCCCTGACCGATCAGGCAGATGTCTGATCGGTCAGGGACTTCCCTGACCGATCAGGTAGGTGTCTGATCGGTCAACCTGACCGATCCGTCATTACCCAGTGCCGACGGGTTCACCGTTATCCGACGGGTTCACCGCTACCCCTAGGGTTCATCGCTCACCCCCTGAGTTATAGTTTTGTTCGGAGGCGGCGGCCGAAGGCCGCCGATGGTGTCCGATCGACGATCGGCCACCATCGGCACAGTGAGTTGCCAGACCGATCAGGCAGTTGCCTGATCGGTCTGGCGCTTGGTCAGCACGCGGTCCGCAGCAGATATATATATATATATATATATATATATATATATATATATATATATATATATATATATATATATATACAGTTCTGCTCTCCTGCGGACCGCTTTGTGCAGACCGCATGCGCGACCGAGGCGCCAAACCGATCAGGGACTTCCCTGATCGGTTACCACACCAATCAGGAAAGTCCCTGATCGGTCTGGGTGTCTGATCCGCACGAGAAGCCCGCACATCACGGTCCGCAGGAGAACAAAATCGTGTATATATATAAATATATATACATAAAAATATATATATATATATTTTCAGCGGAAGGTTGACATGTATTAATCGTGATACCACTGTTGGGATCGGGTGCATGTTGACATGGATGCGGGTTCATAATTTTAAAATTAATTACGTACAGCGGAAGGTTTAGCATAAATAATTTCTCAAATTATTTAACCGCACATCTAAGCATGCAACTTTATCTTGTGTAGACATAATCATATATTTAAAATTTTGCAGAAACGTAAACTAATTTACTTATTACCTCGCGTAACTCGAAGGAAGGGACGAGATCCAACTGTAAGCGTCCTTCGGAAGCTCCGCCTCTATTCGCGTCCACGCCGAGTATCTTCGGGATGACTTCGCAAAGCCACGAGTTTCGTGTTCTCGAGAACTACTAGATTCTCCGAGAACGCGACAAGAAAACCAAGAGAGAAGTAATCACATCGGAAAAACTCACTACCAAGGTTGGCCGGAATTACAATTCCGGCGAGAAGGAGGAAGATGACTTAGGCTCAATCCCAAGGTGATAATGGTCGGAGAGGAAGATCGTCCCAACGGAAGAACTTTGTCGCCTCGGTACTTCTCCTTGTGCTCACGGCAAGAAGAAGGGAGAAGAGCCTTGTGGCCGGCCAAGAGAAAGAAGGGAGGAGAGGGAGAGAGCCCAGGCAAGAATACTTCGATTTATTTCCAAGCCTTGCCTTGGGTCCTTTATATAGTGGTCTCTCAACCGTCAAGTCTCTTTTTTCTTATGGAATAAATTTTCTATGACTTATTCCATCATGCCAAGTTTTATCATATTTTAATTCATGATTAAAATATGATAAAAACCGACCAAGTCTCCTTTTTTCTTATGGAATAAATTTTCTTATCATGGTAAATCAATCCATGATTGATTTTATAAAATTAAATAAACCAATCCATGGTTCATTTTAATTTCCATGAAAAATAAACCAAACCTTGGTTTATTATATAAAAATTTATATCATTCATAATTTTATAAAACAAACCACACTTGGTTTATTTTATAAATTGAACCAAAAACTTGGTTCTCTCCCTTTGTTGTGGTCGACCCAGCAAAGAGGATGGAGACCCTCTTTGGCCGACCCATCCAAGCCACGCCTCAATGAATTAAACTTATTTAATTCATCTATTAAGTCTTTAAAAGACTTGGTCATTTTACGCTTTCGATGCGTCTCTGAAAAATTCAGATTCGACTTATCGTTTGGCTTAACCAAACCTAATCTCTCTTGATTAGAAAATCCAATTTTCAACTCGTTTTAAATCCCTCGGATTACTCGAAGTGCGTGTGACTAAATAGGCTTTCGATTTATGTTGGCCGTCTATAATTAATCAATTATAGAACGATCATGAGCGGCACCTAATAGTACATTATGATCCCCAATTAATCGAAAGATCAACGGTTGACCTCAGAAACAATTCTGAAACCCTTCAGCAGCTATAATGAATCGTGCTCCATTCCCTTCACCATCTTATACCCACTTGGTTCAAGACATGGTCTATGTGTGCCAGTCCCCACTAGGCTGACTACGTCACACCTAGCCCAAGTAACGTTTTCTCGTCCTACGGATTCTAATTACTCTCATGTATTTAAGAGATTCATACTCTGAACATGTCAAGCTTTGGCCAGAGGCTTCGAGTAACAATCCGATGATAGGCCTCGGGTATACATCTCCTCGCAAGGAGTGGTGAATCCTTTGTAGGCTGTTCAAACATCTTCGGGCACTTCGGCTTATACCCAATCATCCTGGGTCCACACCTCCTTGGAGATGCTTGCTTAAGATGTCAAAGTATAAGTCTCCATGACCAAGATGACTTGAACACCGCAAGTTAAAGGAACATCGCACTTAAGCTGCAGTAAGAACTTCATTGACATATCTATATGTAGACTACCATATGAAGTTTTACAGTCAGTCACTCCAATGAACTAGTTCCCTTAACTAGCATTCATATTTATCTCCGGACATCCCAATGTCACCAACCAGTGAGAATCAGCTGTTTAGAGAATAACTCATGTTAGTCTCAACAGAATTGATAGTGTCCGTATTTATCAATTCATCGACTAGGGACAATTTCAATACTTCACAATTGCACATGTAGAGATAATCACTAGTTGTGAATTCATCACAAATTCTCTCATGCTGTGAATTGTATTGCGGGCATTCAGTAAATGAGTTTAAGATCTCAATCAAATATATAAACATGTATACTCAAATAGTGAATATTCATTTATTAAAATAAATGATTACAATCATAAGGCGATTGCCTTAGGACACTTTTCTCATATCACTAACACTATGAACGCCCGACCAAGAAACAAAAATCCTAATACCTCGCTGTGTTGCGGATGCCCGGGGTACTTAGTCTTGGTCTGGATGCTACGGACGCCCAACCAAGAAACAAAAACCCTAATGCATCGCGGTGCTACGGATGCCTGGGGTACTTAGGCTTAGTTTGAGTGCTATAGACGCCTGACCAAGAAATAAAAAACCCTAATACCTCATGGTGCGACGGATGCCCGAGGTACTTAGGCTTGGGCGGGGTGCGGCAGATATCCAACCAAGATCTACGCGGCCCCTACCACCTACAAGTGGGAAATGGAGGAGGCTCGAGGACAGGAGGTTAACACACAACCTACCCGATATGAAACAAGCATCCTCAGACAAGATAAAACCAGCAGAATATCTTGTTATTACTCGAAGTGCTTACATAACAGAGATAACAAGTGTTTTCCTTCATCTCTACAGAAAATACATTGACAACGACATCTCAAAGGAATACAAAGAATAGAGGATACAATCAGTGGATCCAGTAGAGGAGACTACTCCTTTGCCCGGGTTCTCCCCTATCGCTTCAGCATCCCCGCATGGGCGCATAGCTTGGAACCTTCTTCTAGTGGCGGGTAAGTGGGGAGTCATCTCAATTATGGTCAGGATCCTTAAATCATTGGTTGCGTCTGGGACTTTAGGGTCCCCCCTTCTCATGACCATTCACGAATGAAAGAGGAACAAGAACAACTTGGGGTACACATGGACAAAACAGTTCCATTCAAAGACCCTGATTGCCTCTTACAGTAAACTCTCATGTAAGAACAAGAAGAATTGCAAAATACAAAGGGAAGAGAAGGGGGAGCAGCAGTTGCAACTCTTCCTAGGATGACAAACTACTCCAGGCCCGACGGAGGGTCAATGCCCAAAACTCGAGGAAACGAGCAATCCGGCGGGGGAGAGCATTTGAGATGGACAAGAGATGAACTACCAGGAGACACTATGCACCCGGAGAGGGACAGAAGATGAACCACCAGGAGATGCTCCCGGGTGAAACAAATGATATCATCTCTGTCATGCTCCCCGGCGAAGTATGTAATGTCTTTTCTAGACTCTCTGGTGAAACATGTGGTTCCATCTCCGCCATGCTCTCCCGGGAAAGATGCAACATCATCTCTGCTATGCTCCCCAGTGATGCAGAAAACCCCTGTTAGAAGGGGGGACGATGGAGGATGTACCAGAAGGTTGTACGCCTCATAAGGGATTCTAGGAGCACCTGACTTAATCTGGGCAAACGTGGTTTCGCACCCCTTTGGGTGGTGAACCTCCTCCCTTGCCGGGTTCCCCTCTTGGTTGCAACCTCTTTTCCCTTTCTAGTCCATGAGAAGGGGAAGGAAAGATGGATGGGAATGAACACGTTGGCCTTCCACCTTTATAGAGACGGCTGCCCATCCACTTTTAATGAGGGCACGACCAGGAGCAGTAATAGACGCAAATTCTGAAGCGTCGCGTCTTTTCCATCACTGTCGATTGGCATGCCCCTGCGGTGCCTAGGAATTCGCAACCCTTTATGGGTCAATTCAATGGATCACCTGGGGCCCGGAGACGATGGTCAGAGGCCGCAAACACTCAATAGAGAAAGAAGCCAACATAGGTCCCGCAGAAGAATAGCTGCGGGCCTGGCAGTTGGACGTGCGGGGCTATCTTAGGAAGATTCACACCCAAGGTCAAACCCAAAGACCCCAGGAGACACCTGGCGGCATCAGAGGTTCTGGATCCCTGAAACCAACCCCAAGGGGTTAATGGAGACGAGCAACGGCTCCTTGACTCCCTTGCCCCAGGGGCCAGGAAGGAGCACCTATTCTTTCAAAAAGTTAATCTACTATCTAGCTCCTATAGTCAGAGAAAAAATACCGATCCTTCTACTCTCTTGGTCCTCCCGATGGAGACAAATAGTACAAGGAGACAAACGCAGAAGCATACTCAGGACAATCAGACAAAGAAATATTTTCATTATAATCAAAAAGGGGTACATCGGGGCGAAGCTCCCGGGTAGCAAATAATCCTATAGCTCTTTGTCCTCGGGCGGGAGCTCTTCCCAAACTCGATCGATGCTCATGAAACCTGGGTCAGCATCCGGAAGCAAAAGCTGGGCCTTCCTCAACTGGTCAATGGCCCCGTGGAATCCTTGCTTCAAGCACTTCATTACTTGGCCGACAATGATATCGCCAAATTCATCCGACTCTAGGTACTTAACCTTGAAGTCTGCTTTGGTCTCTTTAATATGGGAAGCCTCAGTAGCCCGACATTTACGCACGTCGGCCTCAGCAACCTCCTTGGCACACTTTAGCTGCTCCATCTCAGCAGCCATTTTGTCTTGGTCTGGTAGAGTCTCCTTGAGCCTGTCCGAGATGACCCATACTTCCGATCGTGCCTGGGCCAGATCTTCCTTGAATTCAGACAAGCGATCAGCCGCCATCATGAGGTCGGACTCCTTCTGGGTGAGTTGGCGCGCTTGGTCTTTGATACATTCATTCGATCTCCCGGCCGAGGCCTCCAGAAGGCGGATATCGCCCAATAAACTTCTTCTCCTTCACTTGAAGCTGGTCCCGCTCCTAAGTCACCCGGAGCAGGTCGTTGGTGATGGCCACAACCCTCTCGGACACCAAACGTTCCTGGCACCGGGAACTCTGTAGGGAGAACTCCATGGCCATTGAGGTGTCCAGTTGATGCTCCACCTTTGCTCGGAGAGCCCGGCTGACACCCGCTTGTATGAGTCCCGCTCTGTGCTCGTGGTCAGCTATGGCCTCTGCTCTCAGGGCCCGACGAGTCAAGGCCTAAATCTTTGGCCAGACATACAAGTCACGGTCGACTGTTAGGCAATCTTCAGCCGCCTATCATTGCACCAAGGAATTATAAAACATACAAGGAAACAGCCTATGTACCTGGAACACGCACCTTCAAAAGGGATTCGTGGAGGGTAGTGAAAGACCCCGTAGAGACTCGCATGGCTTCCCCTCCTGGAGATCTCAGGGGGTCAACCCGGCTCCCTGAAGGCAACGAGCCCCTGCGTGAGGGAAGCGACTGGATGGTAGAGATCTAGGTGGCGGTGCAGAAGGACCAGCGGCGCTCTCCTCAGAGCTGGAAGTCCCCTCGAAAGAAAGGCCCTCGGCAAGGACCTCCTTCAACTACATCGAGGGGAAAGAACGTATGGAAGCCGCCGACACCACATCTAGCCTTTTGTAGAGGCAGTCAAGCTGCATTCGATAATGGGTGGGCAATGCTTGCTTACCCTTCATGACCTCGGCAGGGCAAACCGAAGAAGAGCCGGAGGTCTGACCACCTGCCTCTGGAGCGGCAGTCGATAGAAAAGGCGGAGATGGAGGAATAGCTTCCTCACCATCAGACGGTGGAACCTGTAGGACCGGTGCCGTCGATAGAGGGGGGGTGAATATCGACCGTTAAAATTCTTCGGAAACTTTCATAAAACTTTCATTCGTACTGGACTCAGAGTGTTAGTGCAGCGGAAAATAAAAATAGAAAGAACACAAGGACACAGCGGGATTTATTTACTTGGTTCCCAACCCCCCAGGGTCAGTACGTCCAAGGCCTATGTACTCGGTGTGAGTCCACTATTGGTCTCCTTTCCAGAATTTCCGGAGGTGGAGAAAACTCGTCTTACAGTGTATAAGTACAAACAAAAGTATGGCAAAGTAAGTACAGAATATTAAAGGCAAACCGAACAACTAGGGTTTGAAACTCGGCCGATCTGGACCTCCGAAGTGCCGCACACTTCCTCCTGGAGCCTCCCGGTCGTAGAGCCTCATCTTTAGCGCGTTGTCGTCGGTCAGAATGCTCAGAATCACTTTCAGCGGTTGTGTTTGAAGCAGAGGGGTCGAAGCCCCTTTTATAGGCTTCATACGGGCGCCCTGGACGCTTGGGGCGCCCCTATAAACCCGGTCAAACCTTATCCCCGCGCCGACCTCGCCGCGGCTGATAAAACCTCTGACCAGGGCACCCCGAACCTCCTGGGCGCCTAGCTTGAACCCAGTCAATGCTAATCTCCTGCTTCGAACTCACAGCAGTAAAACAGCTTTGAACCCGAGCGTCCCGAACCTCCCGGGCGCCCCGCTTGAAGCCTATTCTGCCTTCTTTACTTAACCTGCCTTTTTAGTCTTTGGCTTGGAAGCCCCCATCAATGGGGGTGCCCTGGATGCTTGGGGGCGCCCCCACTGATGGGGGTGCCTGGCTTCAAAGCTTCCAGCCTAGTTACCTGCTTTGTCTCCGGTTCTTGGTACCTGCAAGATACACAAACATAAAGCAAATATACATACAATATTAGCCTTAAGGACTTGGTTCGGGCTTCGGATTTCCACGAAACCCTAGGTCGAACCGACGCAAGTTCTCACCCCTCGAGAATGCGCCTTTCACCTACTCCTTTCAGGAGACGATTGTCACCCAGTCCTTCGGGTGGACTTTTGCTTAGCTTCCGATACTTCCGGACCTCGAGACGCCGGAACCCTGACCCGTCTCTACTTTTGTCCTTAGTCATCGCTCAGCTAAGTTGAGTTGCTCCGGACCAAGACTTCGTGCCCAAACCCTAGGTCCAGGACTTAGGTGCCCAACCCTCAGCCAGGTCTTCGTGCCCAATTCCCCGAACCAGGACTTCGGTGCCCAACCCTCAGCCAGGTCTTCTTGCCCAATCCTCGACCAGGACTTAGTGCCCACCTTCCAAGCAGGTCTTCGGTGCCCAGCCCTTTGCCAGGACTTAGTGCCCAATCCTCGATCAGGACATAGTGCCCACCTTCTGAGCAGGTCTTCGGTGCCCAGCCCTTTGCCAGGACTTAGTGCCCAATCCTCGATCAGGACTTAGTGCCCACCTTCCGAGCAGGTCTTGGTGCCCAGCTTCACTCACCAGGTCTTAGTGCCTAGGTTAACTAGGAATTTTCTTTCACTTAGGTTACTCCTCCTTTGCTCCCCTTTGTCTGTTCAATGTATCACTGACTTAAGTCTATTGTCAAACATTAAAACACTTAGTGGAGAACATCATTGATGCAACTTGCACCAACAATCTCCCCCTTTTTAATGTTTGACAATAACTTTAAGTTAGATTAGTTGAAGGGGCTAACTTACTATCCTTGGGATCAAACTAAAAAATGATCTTAGTTTTGAAAATATATTTTTGATCCTCTGGAAAAATAATAAAAATTTCTAACTTTCACTTTCTCCCATTTTGAAAAACATTTTGATTAATTGATCCTTTGGTAAGAGAGAAACCGAAAAAAAATTCTAACTTAAGCACACCTCTCCCCCTTTGTCATACATAAAAAAAAATTACCAGAAATACTTGCGCCAACAATGAGAATATTTGGTTCTTTTTGAAAATACTTAGTATAAATTTTTGAAGACATAGCATAAAACTAAGTATTTACGTATTTTGATCTTAAACAATATTGCATTTTTTTGAGAAAATACCGTATTTTTGAAATAATACTTTGAGTTTTGAAAGGTGCAAGTACTTTGAAAGATGCATTTTTGAAAGATATTTTGAAAAATATAAGTTTTTCTGAAAACTATTATACATATTTTGTAAGTACTAACTATTTTTGAAAAAGATGAGATTTTGAAAAATATAAGTAATTTTTGAAAAGTATTATGCATTTTGAAAACATAATATTTTACTTGACTAGGTTTCTTTTCCAGTCTGACATAATCCTAGGAAATCTTGTTAACTACAAGGATATTTTTCTAAGTGTCCTGGAAATTTTTCAATCTCAAGTAAGTATAAAAATACTTTCATAAGTCACACAACTTCTGAAAACTAGAATAATAGGATGTAAGTACATTTTGAAAAATGTATAAATTTTTGAAGTCATAATACTTGATTTGGTTTATCTTCCAGTTTGACACAATCATAGGAAACCTTATTGACTACAAGGACATTTTCCTAAGTGTTCTGGAAGATTTTCCAAACTCAAGATAAATATTTTTTTTCAAATTGATCAAAACCAGATGAATTTTTGAAAATACTGGTATTTTTAAGAAAAAAAATGTTAGTATTTCGAAAGAATACTTATGTTTTTAGCAAGATTTTGAAGATATAGTTCAAGAAAACATGTTATTAAATAATTCGTTTAATTTGACCTCCCCCTAAACTTGACTCAGTCCTGGGAAGCTTGTTGACCACAAGTACTTTTCTTCTGAGTCTTAAGGTTTGATTCAGATCAAAAGAATAATCTAATAATTTTCAAAATAAATAATTTAAAACTTGTCCGAAGGTTGACTCAGACTCCCCCTAAACTTGACACATCCTAGGAGTCCTTTTAAATCATAAAGTGGACCTTCCTCTGTGTCTTTAGGGTTTATCAAAATCAAATGAACACCAATTTTCAGGAAGATAAATTTTGAAACCACAATTTGGAAAGAAGATAATTTTTAAAGTATAAGCATTTTTGAAAACATATGTGATAGAAATTAAGGTGCAGTGTTTGAAAAGTCTTTTAAAAAAAAATTTAAAAGAGTGAAAACACTCCCCCTGTACCCAACATCGTTTGACTCTATCTAAGTGCCTTAAGGAACTTTAGTGTTGTCCTAAGAGGTTTGTGTCTAATTGAGTGAGCCAAACAATTTTTGAAAAGATATACTTTTGAAAAATGTATAATATGTATAATCAATCAGACAAGCATGAATTCCATAAAAACATTATTATGTTGAAGCACTATTTTAAAAATATATTTTTAGAAAAATATTCTAACAATTTTGAAAACAATTTTGAAAAAAATATTTTTTAATTCATTGGTCCTTAACATCTCACCCATTTTAGATGTATCAATACAACAAGCATGGTTGCCTTATAGGTGTATTGTGAGATGCTTGAATCATTTTTCTTAATTTATTATTAACTCTAAGATTTAATTGAAGCTTGTGTTAGATTCAAATTTGACAATAGTAAAGTGAATTTGGTTTTCAATAATCGGCTTCCAGGTCTTGGCGAGGCACTAGGCCTTCTTTGGCCGTAGCCTTATTGGATCATCAACTCTTTCCTTGACAAAGCCTTTTATTGAAAATCCATTTTCAAGTTACTCCTTGAAAGATTTTGGTCTAACTAGTTTGGGTCTTGGATCGGTAGCTTCGGCTAGTTCCGCCAAGATGGCTTCCCTAACGTACTATCATCTCACCTCCACCCAATACTAGGTTGATTAAGTTTCAATTATTCTTTTTCCTATAGCCGTTCTAAATTATGCATAAAACTTAACTATGAATGACATGTCATATATTTAAAAGAATTAACAAATACATGGCATGACAATTATCCATGAGTCAAACCAGTCCAAAGCATTTTAATTACGTTTCTAAAGATGTATCAAATTCCCGATTTGATACATGTCGTGTAAACCGGCGAATATGTCAACCCACTTTGACATAGTTAATTTAATTTAATTAATTGTTGCGGTTTGGGTAAGATTTTAGTTTAGTTCGGGTTTATTTAATATTTGGTTGGATTAAGAATTAATTGAAGTTAACTTAATTAGAAATTAATTAATTAATTGAGATTTAAGTGAATTAATTTAAGTTTGAATTAATTTAATTTGAATTAATTTAAGTTCGAATTAATTAGGATTAATTTGAATTAATTTAAGTTTAAATTAATTAAGATTTAATTTATTTAATTATGATTTAATTGAATTTAATTGAGTTAATTAAGATTTAATTGAGATTTAATTGAATTTAATTGACTTAATTGATTTAATTGAATTTAATTGACTTAATTGATTTAATTGAATTTAATTGACTTAATTGATTTAATTGAATTTAATTGAGTTAATTAAGATTTAATTGAATTTAATTGACTTAATTGATTTAATTGAATTTAATTGACTTAATTGATTTAATTGAATTAATTTGAATTTAATTTAATTTGGATTTAATTTGAATTAATTTGAATTTAATTTAATTTGGATTTAATTTAAATTAATTTGGATTTAATTTGAATTTAATTTAATTTGGATTTAATTTGAATAATTAAGGTTGAAATGATTAATTAATAGTTGTGGGTTTAGGTTAGCATTTTCATTATTTCGAAAATTTCTGACTCATGCTTATTTTTCTTTTTAAGTTTTTCTAATAATTCGGATTTATTTGAACCTTTGTGATTTTTATTAACTATGGCCTTTATCTTAGACAATTCTATCTCCTCCTCAAGATTAGATCTTTCAATATCCTCAAAGTAGGTGGAGTAAAGTGGGCCAGTAGTTAATTTTTCAGGATTATCTAAGGGAATAATTAAATTAATATCTAAAGAGATATCATCTCCACTATCTTCAGAATTATCCTTATGATCCTCAAAATTTTCCTCAGAATTATCCTTATTATCCTCAGAATTATTCTTACAATTATCCTTATTATCCTTAGAATTTTCCTCAGAATTATCCTTATTATCCTCAGAATTTTCAAATTTAAATTCATAACTATATAAAGGATTTTCAAATGTGGGTTCAAGTTTATACAAAGGGTTTTCAAATTTGAATTCATAATTATCTAAGAGATTTTCAGATTTTATTTCAGAATTATCAGAGTTAAAATTAAGATTAATTTCGAAATTATCATCAGGAATTTTAACATTATCTGATTTACTTTCAGGAGTACCAGTAGTATTACTAGATCTAATTTTAGAATTAATTCCAGTAATTTTTGAATTGACATTAAAAATTAAACAGTTAATTTCTGATATTTTAACATTATTTACATTTTCTAATTGATCATTCAAAATATTGATTTGCCTACTTACACAATTTAATTTTTCAGTAACATTATCTAACCAATTTACATAAGAAAGTGTAGGAGATTTGAAAATTTTCGGAACATAAATCTTACGTACCTTTGTCGGACATTTATTTTTGTAGTGTCCGAATTTCTTGCACTGGAAGCATCTGATGTGATTTTTGTCTCTCCGGACTCCTGGCGCTGGTGTCTCCTTTGCCGCCGGTGGTGTAGATCGAGTCTTACGAGTAGGGCACTGATTTTTATAGTGCCCTCTCTCCCTGCACTTAAAACACGTAATATGAAATTTAAAAACAGACATTTTAATTAAAATATACCTGATTCACCACTGGGCTCCCCCTCAACTCCTGGCATCGTTGCTCCGTCGGCGGTTAGTCTGGTGAAGAGCGGTCTGGCTCTGATACCACTTGTAGGACCGGTGCCGTCGATAGAGGGGGGGGGTGAATATTGACCGTTAAAATTCCTCGGAAACTTTCGTAAAACTTTTGTTCGTACTGGACTCAGAGTGTTAGTGCAGCGGAAAATAAAAATAGAAAGAACACAAGGACACAGCGGGATTTATTTACTTGGTTCCCAACCCCCCAGGATCAGTACGTCCAAGGCCTATGTACTCAGCGTAAGTCCACTATTGGTCTCCTTTCCGGAATTTCCGGAGGCGGAGAAAACCCGTCTTACAGTGTATAAGTACAAACAAAAGTATGGCAAAGTAAGTACAGAATATTAAAGGCAAACCGAACAACTAGGGTTTGAAACTCGGCCGATCTGGACCTCCGAAGTGCCGCACACTTCCTCCTGGAGCCTCCCGATCGTAGAGCCTCGTCTTTAGCACGTTGTCGTCGGTCAGAATGCTCAGAATCGCTTTCAGCAGTTGTGTTTGAAGCAGACGGGTCGAAGCCCCTTTTATAGGCTTCATACGGGCGCCCTGGACGCTGGGGGCGCCCCTATAAACCCGGTCAAACCTTATCCCCGCGCCGACCTCGCCGCGGCTGATAAAACCTCTGACCAGGGCACCCTGGACCTCCCGGGCGCCCCGCTTGAAGCCTATTCTGCCTTCTTTACTTAACCTGCCTTTTTAGTCTTTGGCTTGGGCGCCCCCATCAATAGGGGCGCCCTGGATGCTTGGGGGTGCCCCCACTGATAGGGGTGCCTGGCTTCAAAGCTTCTAGCCTAGTTACCTGCTTTGTCTCCGGTTCTTGGTACCTGCAAGATACACAAATACAAAACAAATATACATACAATATTAGCCTTAAGGACTTGGTTCAGACTTCGGATTTCCACGAAACCCTAGGTCGAACCGACGCAAGTTCTCACCCCCCGAGAACGCGCCTTTCACCTACTCCTTTCAGGAGATGGTTGCCACCCAGTCCTTCGGGTGGACTTTTGCTTAGCTTCCGATACTTCCGGACCTCGAGACGCCCGAACCCTGACCCGTCTCTACTTCTGTCCTTTGTCATCGCTCAGCTAAGTTGCTCAGTCCCTCGGACCAAGACTTCGTGCCCAAACCCTAGGTCCAGGACTTAGGTGCCCTACCCTCGGCCAGGTCTTCGTGCCCAATTCCCCAAACCAGGACTTCAGTGTCCAACCCTCGGCCAGGTCTTCTTGCCCAGTCCTCGACCAGGACTTAGTGCCCACCTTCCGAGTAGGTCTTCGGTGCCCAGCCCTTTGCCAAGACTTAGTGCCCAATCCTCGATCAGGACTTAGTGCCCACCTTCCGAGCAGGTCTTCAGTGTCCAGCCCTTTGCCAGGACTTAG
This sequence comes from Boesenbergia rotunda, assembly GCA_024364735.1. Classification (NCBI taxonomy): domain Eukaryota; kingdom Viridiplantae; phylum Streptophyta; class Magnoliopsida; order Zingiberales; family Zingiberaceae; genus Boesenbergia; species Boesenbergia rotunda. The sequence goes on along the minus strand of JAGFNQ010001833.1, from coordinate 155,418 downwards.
TGCCCAATCCTCGATCAGGACTTAGTGTCCACCTTCCGAGCAGGTCTTGGTGCCCAGCTTCACTCACCAGGTCCTAGTGCCTAGGTTAACTAGGACTTTTCTTCCACTTAGGTTACTCCTCCTTTGCTTCCCTTTGTCTGTTCAATGTATCACTGACTTAAGTCTATTGTCAAACATTAAAACACTTAGAAGAGAACATCATTGATGCAACTTGCACCAACAGAACCTCCTCCTCAGGAATAGATGGAAGTGCGCTGGGACCACTGGGGCGCAGCCTTTTCCATCTGGGGCCTAAGCTTTCCAGGACCTTCCTCTTCTGCCGACCTGAGAATGGGGATGTTGATGGGGCTGCGAGGGGCGATGAATCCTCTGTGACCCCTCAGGATGGACAGCAGCCGGGGGTGGGTCATCCCCCGAAGGGGCGCCCATCTCCGGGTCAACCGACGGACCTGAAGTCCCTGGGTCAGCAAACGACAGAGGCGCAGCAGGAGCCTCTGCCCGCTCTGACGTGGCAAACTCACTGGACGATTCAGCAGTCCCCTCTGAGGACTCGGCTGAAGCAGAGGGCGCACCCGGAGCACCAAGAGCGACTTGGGGAGGATCCAGAGCCTCCTTGTTGGCCTCCTCCCACTTAATAAGTCGGTGCATCGCCCTCGAAAACACGAGTTCCTCTGCAATAATCAGACAAGAGGATATCAGTTAGAACTAACAAGCATTGATGAAAAAGATGAACTTACCAAGGTTGGGGCTAATCCGGGTCACTTTAGAGCTAAGGTTCGCTCGGTACATGAGCTCCTCACTCTGCACCAGACCTGGGCCACTGAACTCCATGCCGGAGAGTATGTTTCTGGCGCGATGGTAGGCTGGACTTTGGAGAAAATTCTCTAGTGAGGGAGGAGTTGGCAGATCCTTCATCCAGCGGAGAGGACTGAAGGGCCGCGTGGGCAATCGGATGAAGAAAAACTTCTCCTTCCACCCTTTGTGCGAGGAAGGGAACCCTTCTAAGAACCTATAGACAGGATGCGCCGAAAAGCTAAAAGTCCTTCGCGAGCCGATCAGAACGAAGAATGAATGGAAAAGACGAGGGGTCAGAGGGATGTCGAAGAGCTTGAAGATGATGTACGCCCCTCTCATCTGAGCAAAGGCATTGGGAGCCATCTGGTGAATGGGGATATCAAAATAGGAGGCAACATTCATGAAAAAAAGGATGAATGGAGAAGCAGAGCCTCGACTCTACTTGCTCCCAAAAAGAAGATAAAGAAACCTACGAGAGGCTCCACCGGCGCCTGGTCTACTTTAGGGATCACCACCGCCATCTCGGCTGGAATGTCGTAGGCCTCAATGGCCACCCGCAAAGCCTCTCGCCTTACTCTCGAAGAGGCAGACTCATACCACTCCGCTCGATAACCTTCCATGGTTTCTAAGAAAAAAGACGGGAATGAGGCAGAAGACTTACGCGAAAAGAATCCTTAGGGAAGAAGACGAAGATGAGGTTCACCAAACAGCGAAGCCAAAAGGTGACCGAACATCTTCGCCTCCCCTTCTTATACGGAGGAAGCTGCCCGCATGTGCACCATAGGGGCAAGGCACGTGGATGGCAAGAAACTGCCACATCAGGAAAGTACCATGGAGCAGCCGCTTGACGTGAGCCCGTTACAGCTGTGCACGTCAGTAAGAGATCATGAAGAGGGCAATTGAGGCATGTGGCGACGAGGAATTCGCGAAGGGGCTTTGTCGCCATTAAAAGAGTGACATGCGCCTTTATAAAGGATGGACATGTATCATTGCAGTACCTCGAAAATCATAGTAGCCTTTTGGGAAGACAAAGTCAAAAAGGGATTGCCTCGAGACCCGAGGTAAATTCTACAATTCTCGGACCCAGTCTAACTGCCAGGGAAGAAGTAACGGGTGCAAGGACTTACTGGGACATAGTTTCTTCATCACCACACTAGTCTAATCAATCGGACACACTTCCTTCGATCAGACTTGAAGGGAAGGACTTGTGATGGGTTGAGTACCCCGTGGCTGACACGTGGGCTGAAGAAGTTGTGTGGCAAGATATAACGAGTCTGAACGACTCTCTTTCCGGAGCTCCCGAGACCCTCTCGGGAAGGGGATCCCCCCCCACAGGCGCGAGTAGACACACCCCAGAGTTCAAATCAGAGGGCGTACTCCCGAAATCATCTCGGGAAGCCAGGTCCAAGCCCAAGAAGCCTTCGGCCTCAAGGAACAGTCCCCCTTTCTTCGGATAACCATTATCGCGGAGTCATCATGACCCATAATCATCGCAACGGTCCGAACTTAATGACAGCATGGACCGTTGCAAAGGTTATCCTGTAACCGACAATTGGGGGGCATGGCAAAGATCATGGAGACTCGTGAAACAACCGTCGCAGGTATAAAAAGTACTCCAACCCCTCCGGTAAAAGGGTTACGCTCTCCCTACTTCACGCATATTCTTTTTTACATTCTCTTCATCTCCGGGATCGAGACACTGACTTGAGCATCGGAGTGGGCTCCGCCGGACAACCACCGACGTGTTCCCTTAACGCTCGTATTAATCTTGCAGGATGTGAAGTTCTTCCTACAGCATCAGTGTCCGTGTAGGCTGACCATAATGACTAACCGTCGACATCGATTCCTTTCGGAACAATAATTAATCGTCATTAAGCCCCAAGAACATTACGTAGATTATAGTAGCTAGGTAGCTTGCTGCACTCCAATTCAGAAATATTTGGGATAGTTTATTTTTAAATGGTACGTGCCATTTCATTTAATTGGAAAAGGGACGACGTCGTTAGATGCGCTATCTTTACTTCGAGCCCAGGCGACTCCCTGCGGCCAAGAAGCTCACCGAGCCATGGAGCTCCGGCGATCACCGCCGCTACCTCCTCATCCTCCTCCTCGAAAGCTGCTCCAACAGGTCGCAGCTCGCTCAGGTACACGCTCGCATGATCCGCTCTCGCCTCGTCGAAGACACCTTCGCCGCCAGCCGGCTACTCGCGGTCCTCACTGCCCCCTCCGCCCTCTCCAATATGACCTCCGCCCGGCGCCTGTTCGATATGATTCCCCAACCAAATATTTTTATGTGGAACTCCATCATTAGGGGCTACACCCATCACTATGCTCCTCTTGACGCCCTCTCTGCCTTTAAATTGCTCCATCGTCGTGCAGACTTCCCGCCTGATAGCTACACCTTCTCTACCGTGTCAAGAGCATGCGCGCAGCTCGGAAGTCTGCGTGATGGATGCTCAGTCCATGCTATGGCTACAAAATTTGGCTTTGATTCGGACATGTTTGTGATGTCGGGATTCATCAACTTCTATAGCGGCTGCGGCGGTATTGACGTTGCGAGGAAGGTGTTTGATGAAATGCCGAAGAAGGATGTGGTTTCATGGACATCGATGATATCTGGTTATTTGCAACAGGATCAGTTAGATGAAGGTTTTAGGTTGTTTGATGAGATGAGAAAGGTTGGCATTGAGCCAAACAAGTTCACTTTAACAAGTCTGTTATCAGCTTGTGGTGAAGTGCATGCTCTCGGTAGAGGTTCTTGGCTTCACTCTCAAATTATGGAATATGGATGGGAATTCGACGTTGACATCGGCAATTCAGTGATAAGCATGTATGCGAAGTGTGGCAGTCTGATAGATGCCCTTAGTGTGTTCAAGTCTATGCCTACTTCTAATACTGTAACATGGAACGCACTGATTTCTGGGTTAGTTTTTAGTGGACACCACAAAGAAGCGTTGAATATCTACCAAGAGATGACATGCAGCAATGAAAGGCCAGATGGAATAACAATCTCTGCTGCTTTATCAGCATGTGCTCAATTGGGCAATCTGCAGCTGGGCAAACTCCTCCATGCTTTTGTGGAGGAAAACTTGGAAGTTTGCGATGTCTTTCTTGGAAATGCCTTGATCAACATGTATGCCAAATGCGGGGATTTCATAGAAGCTAAATCCATCTTCCGTAAGATGCCTGTGAGGGATGTTTTCTCGTGGACAGCTTTGATATCAGGCTACGTTCAAGGCAATCTCTATAAGGAAGCTTTAATCTTCTTTGAAGAGATGCAGCTTTCTAATGTGAAAGGAAACAAAGTCACCATGGTTAGCCTTTTATCAGCTTGCTCCCAGCTCGGGGCTCTAGAGCAGGGCAAACTTATCCATGCTTATATCGAAGAAAATGAAATAAAAAAAGATCTTTGTTTACAAAACGCACTCATTGATATGTATGCCAAGTGTGGTTGCACTGATGTAGCAATGCAAATTTTCCATGGGATGCCTCATAAAGATTCCCACACATGGAATGCAATGATCGGTGGTCTTGCAACTAATGGACAAGGAAGAGAAGCTATAAACCTCTTCAATACAATGCATGAACTCAGGGATGTAAAACCTGACAGTGTGACATTCATGGCTGTTCTTTCTGCTTGTACACATTCTGGAATGGTAAATGAGGGGCTAGCTTATTTCAATTTGATGTCTGAACTATATGGTGTTTCTCCTGGAGTAGAACACTATGGATGTTTAATTGACTTACTAGCTAGAGCTGGATTCATTGACGAAGCAATGGATGTCATCAAAAAAATGCCTTTGGAACCAAACCATCTCATATGGGGCTCAATCCTTTCTGCTTGTAGAATCCAAGGGAAGGTCGAGCTAGCTGAGAAGATCATGCAAAACATCATCAAGCTCTCGCCTGGTGATGAAGGGGCACATGCGCTGATTTCAAACTTGTATGCTGAGGCTCGCCGATGGGATGAAGTGGGGCATGTGAGAGTTCTCATGGGAAGCAGGATGATTGTTAAATCCCCTGGACTCAGTTCGATTGAAGTGGACGGGGCTCATGAATTCTTAGTTGAAGATAGATCATGAATTTATATCACACTAATTGTTTGGTATTTTTATGCCAAAAAGGTACGTGTTTTATTTATTTATAGAGAATTATTAAATCCTAAGTAGCATCACTGGTTATAATAGTACAGGAAAAACAAGTTTATATATATGTGTTGCACTGTTTGGTTCTTGATTGCCTCATGCTAAGATGTGAGTTTTTCTTAAGGACTTGAATCCATTTGAGCATGTTTTAACCAATGGCCTTACATAGAGATGGCTGTTTTTTGCTGCATTACCCAAAGGAGTCACGTCCATTTCTCAAATTCTCTGTCTATATTGGAAACTATAATCTATAAAAGTTGCTTAGTACAAGAAAGTTGACAAAGATTGTGTTGCTTGAAAAGTCTTAAGAGTAAATTTCTCTATGGTCGTGATTTTATGTGAAGTTGATAAATCTGCAAAGCAATTGCAGGTCTATAGGGTCTATAAAAGATGATAGATAAATTGCATCTAAATCAACAAAACAAAGGTCTTGTAAAAAATTTTCATATATAATTACATTAACTAAATTTTTACTTGATTTCTTTCTTTCCCATTTTCAACTTAGATCAATTTATTTCATCTAGCTATATGAATTACCTGTCGTCTTTATACATATTCATGTCAATTTAACCTTGCATTTTATTTTATCATCTTTCCAAATCACACCTAATTCTTCCCAGATTTATTTTATTTTTTATTGAAAAAATTGGTTGGTTTGGATTAAATTTATTATTATTCAATCAGTTTGGTTTCTCAAATTGTAGACTTTCAAGAAAGAAGTATAATCTTAAGTTTTCTAAGCTAATTTTTATTGCTTGTTGTGTTTCTGATGCAGTTTCCTTAATTAATATTTGTAATATGTTAACAATTGTTTGGTTAACTTGAATCAAACTAAACCTAACTTATTTCTTTTTCTGTTTCTTCAATTAAAATTTGTTTTTAGTTCATCTGATTTTCTGATTACCAAATAAATAAAATCTAACTAAAACTTACTTGTTGCATTTGTATTAGATAATAGTGTATTTTTCGCTAATGGATAATTATGCAACTATCATTCTGTGTTTCAGTGTCATTCTATCAAATCATATTTGTTTTTTCAGAATTTAGTTAAATTATACTTGTATTTCATCTTTTTTGTTGAATTCGTTTCTTATTAAGCCATTGCATTCCCAAGGAAAGAGGCCACTCAAGTAATAAAAGTGCAATCCTGATAAAGTCGATCCAAAATGGAAAAAAAGGCCCCAGTGCTTTGAATTTTTATTGTTTGGATAGATAAATTTTCTTTCTCAATGGGTAATTTTCCCTCTAAAACATTTTAAAATAATTTCTTTCGAGAAAAAGTAGTTTCATATTTATTGTCATTCGCAATATTTATTGTCTTTCTCAATCTTTTAATTTTGCCCTTCATCAAATAAAGCTAATACCTTTTTTGTTATTCTCGATCCATAAAGATAAAAAATGAGAGAAATTTAGCTATTTAATTCTAATTCTTTTATAATGTAAACTTGCTTAGTTGAGTTTCTTAAATTATGATGTGTAAATTTTTGTAATAGGAAATGACACTTTATTTATAATCTCATTGATTGAGATTCATTCTTTCGACATGAGTTTAAGGTAGAATTTTCAAGGGTGAAAAAAAAAACTTGAAAAAATTCTTTTACCATTTGTTCTTAGTTCATTTCTAAATATTGTTATTAAATTCTGAATCTTGTGGTAGAGAGCAAAAGAAGATCAACTTTTGAGGAAAATAGGGCAGGTCCTCCTGGTCTGAAGCTTGATCCTAGAGCACATGACAAAGAGGCCCTCAGCAAAGAAGCAAAGGCTATTTTTGCCACAATATAGTCCCCTATAAATTATACATCGATACGATACGAGGAGTAGTGTCCATTGCCGGAAAAGTCTTCTATCCCTTGGAGTTTAAAGGTACTGATCTTCCTTTTTTTTTCTTGTTAATTTGCAAGACAAGCAAAACATCTTCGATTTCAAAATTCAATATCTGCCTTGCGTCAAAATAAGTCTTCGTTTCATTTTCTTGTAGATGGCAGGCGAAGAGAATGTGTGTCATGGACACATCGAAGGGGGGGAGGAGACGAAGACAAGCGATCCAGCCAAGCTTAGGATGATGGTAGAGAATATCGATGCCAAGATTGATGCCTTGAAAGCGAAAAGGGAAAGGATCATAAGGCAATTGTATGAGCTAGAAGGAGCGGGAGCTTGAGCAAGTAATCGACCGCCATAAGAAAAATCAAAGATTGCTTCCTCAAATTGAGGAATCGAGTTTATATTATTTTGTATTTATGGATGTTGAAGTTGATGCACAATGCACAATTTCAACTCCTAGCATTTGTTTCATGCTTCTGTTTAACTGGAATCTCTAGTTGATTTCACAACCTTTTTGTCCTTGATTTGGATGGATAATAAACTTTCTGATTGTTTTTTTTAACTGATTCTGCTTGACTAATGTATAAACCAAGTTTATTTTAATTTTTTTATTTCTAACATTTTTTTTTATTTTCTAAACTATAAAAATGAGCATATTTGCAATGCTTCCTATATTACTTTCTAAGATGTTATTTTTTTTTTTCAAAAAAAACTGCTTTATATTGTAAGAGCTATGATAGGGAGAGTGAAAATGGGAGAGTGAATGGTAGAGTGAATGATGTGATACTTTACATGCACACGTCCAAAGGTCGTCGTCCCGAATCAAACTATACCCTGAGGGGCATGGTGAACCCGTCGGAGATCACTGCATACAAAGTACCTCGTCATTTACTCTACCATTTTCACTCTCCCTATTATTTTTCATATTGTAAATTCTAATTATGGAATTAATGAATCGTGTTTGGCAATTATTTTTCTACCATTTAGTAAAGATTTTTGTTAGTTCTTGGTTTATATTTATTAAATCACTGATAGTTCATATGAAATGAGGGTTAATTGGGAGCAGAAAAGACCTTTTTTAAAAATATAATAATAAATTCTGCACCAGCCGGGAATCGAACTCGGGTCTGTGAGGCAGGGTATTATTCTACCACTAGACCACTGGTGCTAGATATTGCAATAATTAGTCCCGGGTCTGTACCGTGGCAGGGTACTATTCTCCTGCCTAAGTTGTTATTAGTCCATGAGGTGATGATTTTCGCCATTAGTCCACATCTACATTTCAGTAGATTGGTGGTGCAATAATTGGACATTTTTAACCTACCCTTTTTAACTTGCAAAGATAAAAAATATCCCATAAATTAAGAGGCAACAAACAAGCAGTTTACAATAATTTAAATTGATCTCTAAATTGTTTAAATGGAATCAACATAGTTTAAATTGAATCGATAAACAGTACATAATATGATAATTTTTAAGTCGATAGAGAATTTGGAATCATTTAAATTAAAATTAATGTATTCTGATAATTTTTTTAATATATTCACAATGCGATAATATACCAACAAGCCACGAGTAGATGCCTCCAAGCTGTGACAGGTCTGGTTCAACCCCTCCAAGCTCGGATTGCGCTGGGTCAACGAGAGGAAGCTCTGGGTGGGACAAGACTAAAAGAAATTAGGGCTCCGAAGCAACAACATAGTTAGGGTTTGAGGCACAATAACCAGGCAGTGCATTGACACGTTGACGAGATCAGCCGTTTGTCGAAGTCGCAGAGGAACACCAGGAACCACCAAATTAGAGTTGGGAAGAAACAACCAAATTAGGGCTTGATGGAAGACAGGAAGAAAGGGCACAATAACCAAATTAGGGTTGAAGGCGTCGACGAGACGAACCTTCGGTGAGGCTGGGCCTCCCAGGAGCTCCGGTGAGGCGTCGACGAGATCTGGCGTTTGCCGGAGTCGAAACACAGCGTCGTGTGGGGTCCTCGCAAGAAGAAAGCTAGGGCGTTGGACGGGGTTGGGTCTCCAAGGCGAGACAAAAGTCGACGTTTGTCGGACGAAACCGCAGTCGTGCGGCGCCCTCGCAACAAGTCGCGGCGGAGGTAGGAAGAAGAGGATGCGCGGAAGCTCGTATGGGTTTAGGGTTCGGGAAAAGAAAAGGCTTCGGAGAAATTAAACCATTGAATGATTAAAACACGCCAAAATAAAACGCCATGTGGCGTGAACGACGTGGCATTCACGCTGCATTCACGTCCAATATTTCATGCAGCGTATCATTAATTCCATAAATATCTATTTATGAAATTAATGAATCGTGTTTGACAATTACTTTTCTACCATTTAGTAAAGATTTTTGTTAGTTCTTGATTTATATTTATTAAATCACTAACAGTTCATATGAAATGAGGGTTAATATGTAGCAGAAAAGACTTTTTTTAAAAATAAAACAAAAAACTCTGCACCAGCCGGGAATCGAACCCGGGTCTGTACCGTGACAGGGTACTATTCTACCACTAGACCACTGGTGCTAGATATTGCTTGAGGCAGTTACAAAATCCTAAGATTAATAAACTCTAATCAACTGCAAAAAATCTATTCTAACTAAAATTATTATGAATGGATGTAATATGAGAAATCAGTAACTTTTATGTCGTCAAAATATCATAGTCCACTAGTATTGAGAGACTCGATCGGACAAGAGAGATCAATACTAACAATGATTAGGGTTATATTTCATGCTCTAATTAGACGAGGTGACTACATCCCACTAGATCACAAGGAGAGATCAATACTATCAATGACACGGATCACATTCCATGCTCTAATTAGACAACAGAGAGGGCACCCCTTACCACATCCCTCAACACAAGACTAGTGTCCAGAGACTCGATCACAAAGGAGATCAATACTACGAATGACTTGGATCACATTCCATGAGGAAACCCCTTGCTACATCCCTCAGCGCGGCTCGACCATGCCTACCACCTAAAATACACACCCGTCTTCATTTTCTTTAGGACTTGCACTGACTTGAGCAACCCTAAAGGTCAATACCAAGATTCAGACCTCGACTTTTCACATGGATACAAGGCAACATCCGGCCGGACTCATCCTCTACCAGAACACCCCATCGGGTCACCAACTTCTCGTCCGATCAGATTGAGTAAATGAGTTTAAACAGATCTTGGGAGCTCATACTTTTTCCTTCAAATTTCCCAAAATACCAAGAGGGGAAGGATTCATCCCCTCCTTTCTTTCACTCTAATCGAATTTTTTGCGGTGTTACAAACACTGGTCTTTGGGAGGAACAAAGCAGCAACCGATCACGGAAACCTAGCACACGATTAGTACAGAACCCTATTTAACTTAAATATAGATGTCGAGACGATACATGTCCCATGCGACTACAACCTACAACCGAAAGTCTTTCCCATGCCGGTTGTGTTCCGAGCAAATGCATTTTACTACCTCTTTGCTTCACAAAAGGCTACTTCCAGAGCTTAACGAACTTATCATGGCTGGCAGACGCAATCACTCCAGTCGCATTTGAAGCCGCCAAAGCTGCAATCAAACCATCATGTGCAGTAAGAGTCATCGTCTTGTTCTCCTTCATGTCCCAAACTTCTAGCGACTGCAAACCGCCAACAACTAACAGTTACAACAAATTAAATTGCAAAGCAAGATGTTTTTTTGCTGAAAATCTATGCTATCGAGGTTTGGTTAGAGCTGCAAACATCTTAGAAAGGGAAGCCTAAAATACCGCACAGCGACAGAAATGTTGGAAATACAAATTGGTGAAATAGAACTTCCATATCGAAGCAGAAAACTTGCCTGATAACAACCAATTACAAGCAGCGACGGATAGCTAGGGTGAAAAACACATGAATGGAACTTGCTTCCGTTGCAACTCAACTCGTGCACACATTCGCCTTCGCTTCCCAAACCAAGAGACCAAACTCTGACGGAGTCCTCGCTGACAGAAGCTAGAAAATCGCCAGTAGTGTTCCAGCAAATAGAATCAACATGTTTTGTATGCCCCTGCAGTCGAACAGCAATGTCAATAAGCCACAATGACCGTTCAAGTTCAGACACATTAATAGATAAACCGAAATCCATATGATCTCAGAATCAACAACCAACCTGCAGCGTCTGCCTACGACATTGTGTTTCAACATCTAGAACGCATATGGTGCTTTCTGCAGCAACAGCAAGGTACCTGCCCTGACGAGGCTGAAACCTCATTTGAGTAGTTCCACCCTGAGTGCACAGAAATCAATAGTTTTGTTGAAAATTAGAAGGATGTACACTTACGAATCGTAAAAGCCATAATACCGTTTCATAAGTACCTTAAAAACTCTGGCACAGTTACCGTTGTTTATACTCCAGAAACGCATTTCGCCGTCACCATCACAAGAACAGATAAGATCCTCTTTACTTGGGTGAAAGTCCAGAGACATGACAGATGTGGAATGGCCAGTAAAAGTTCGAAGTGAATAGCCTGGCTGTCCATCAGAAATAATATAACAAATCATTTGTTAGAATAGCAAATTTCAATGTTCGATGAAGAATAATCACAGAAGCTATTCAGCAGGCATCATAGTGAAGATCACTTTTTCTGTTTGCAGCGGTTCTCAATTTCCTGACTGGTCCAGCCAATGTGGTATTCACATAAGCATCAATAATGGAATGAATAAAAAAGTACACTAGTAAGAAATTAATGCGTTGTCTTTAGAAGGGAAAAAGCACAATGCTAATATGTTCAAAGAAAGCGATACATGAAGACTAATACTTCTCAAATTGAAAAATACATTTGGTTGTGGTATATCTCTTTGACTACTGGACAAATGAACGGAGATTTTGAGATCGCAACCCCTTGAGATCTTTTGGATGGTAAAAATTAGAGAAGCCATGGTTTGTCAAGATGAACAATCTGATGACCTCCCTCCGCTTGATAAGACTAACTGCGCTTATAAAATGCATAAGCCAATATATAACTCGAGAACTTAGTATTTGATTAGCTTGTCAGTTAGAGTGGGTTAACCTAAATGTACTACCACAGTAAGAGAACCAGTTTGAAGGACACGTGTGGCATTTAAATTGACAGTAACACTCGCCTTGCAGGTTATAGTATCTATTTTTTTGTTCTATGTTGCCAATTATAGGGCCAGGAGAGAGCTACTCCTGGCATGCAGTTGAGCCTATTGTTCAACTATTACATATCCTCAATAAACAATTTCTTCCTTTCATAGCTATGAAAAGCACATTCCACAGTTGGTATTTGTCATGCTCTCACATGATCTAACTAGGGCATTTATTGGTCGCTATGTTCATACAAATGGAAATGTGTTTCTTAAAAGGAAGAAACACCCATATAAATTCACGCAACAATTCCAATGAAATTGTACAGTTTGTTTACAATCATTGTAAACAGAAACATTACAGTATTATGAGAACTGATAAAGACATCACATCTCTGCAAAGTTACCTAAACAAAATAGGAATTATATCTAGGATGATGGTAAGGATATTTAAGATTAACTGATTATTAAAGACGATCTTTCCCTATGAACTGGCCAATGCCGCAATCAAATATGTCAAAAAATCTACTATTAGTGATAGAATATCATCCAGCATGTTCAATCTGAACTTGCATTCATTTTAGCCTTGTCATGAAGAGAAATCAGTTTGTTTGTGCCCAAATACATCTCCAATTTGGATATATAAAAAAACTTAGAATAAACTCAAGCACCTAGATGTTCGCTCATGTGTTGCCTAGTTTATGCTTATTTGTTCAAACTCAAACACCTAAATGCCCAAATACATCTTAACTGGACCAGATGTACAGGTAGCTAAGTGCAAAAGAATAATCCAAACCAGAGTATAGCCACTTACCAAGGCAAGCAAATCCCTGAGCAAAGAATAAGGTAATGCATAGTATACACCTACACAGATGGCGATGGTAATCGGCACAACTTCATATAGTAACCTATGTGCACTTCATCTCATCATCTCATCCCAATTAATTATTAGGACAAGGAAAAGTAGTTTGATTCTTCCAAGTCAATATAAAAAATTCTGGAGATTCAGCTATTTGCAGATTGTGACACAGATCTAATTGGAACCTAGAAGCAGTATTTGCTAGTGTTAGGTAACTCAAATATAAATTATTTGTAGGTAACTCAAATATTGTTAGGTACCACATTATTTGCATCTGCCAGGAGAAACATATGAACTCTCCTGCAAGTGATGAGAAGCTATATACAAGATGAGATGGATGCAAGCGAACAGTAGAATCAGGTAGCCATAAATATGTTCAAATGATTAGAACTTTTAAACAAGAAATGGAACGAAAGTTAATTGATAAATACTAACATTATCAGCATCCCACACTCTCACAGTCTTGTCAAATGACGATGTAGCTAGACGAGGCAAGCTTGAACTAAACCGAACATCAGTAATCAGCAGGGAGTGTTCCTCCAGTGTAGATTTGTGCTTCAAAGTGTCAGCATGCCATAGAACTGCCTGCATGACAAAATCAATAACAAATCAGTATCCTGCAAGGTAGTTATTCAAAAAAGAAGGAAGCAGGATTATGAGTGACGATTAATTGGAGTGCCATCATATTATATTTTACCTTTTTATCATGTCCTCCAGTTGCAAGGAGTTTTCCATCAGATGAAAAGTGACAACAAACAACTTTATTTGTACTTGCTCTAGCTGCTACAATCTCAGTAAAGGAGAAACCTGAAAGGCCAATTACTGATATGAGATAATGCATTAAAAACAGGAAAGTTAGTCTTTAATTGCATCCACTGTTAGAAACACTAAAAAGGAAGCAAGCAAAAAGGATAGGAAATTCTTCAAATGTTTCAAAACAGAGAAAAAGACCAAGCAGGAGGGACGGGCATGGGGTAGAACCTTTTGCAGAATCCATAGAGCGACCAACAACATCTCTTGGGTCAGTATCATCATGGGACAGAAAGGATTCTACATTATCATCCAAAGATGCATCTTCCACAAAGCGATCCATGTCAGCCTGCTATCCACAACTCATGAAAAAGTACCAGTTAATAAATAAAAAAGTGCAAGCTCATGGCATAGCTTTACTTACTAAACAACAAACAATCCTAATAATTACCAATTGGTTAGTGGGAGATGTCAAAGGACCAGTCCCATCACCAAACATCATCAGAGGCTTTGATGAACCACCATTGTGTTGCAACTGTGCCATTGACATCACATCTCCTGGTGTATGAGTTGATGGTGTTGAGGGCGCAGAGCTTGGGGAAGGCCCAGCTGTATTTGCCGTTCCAGAGCTATTTGCAGGACCAGAGGATGAAACAGCCTGCTTCCGTTTTCGGCCACTTTGATTGTTTGAAGTCTACAATTCATTAACAAATAGTTGCTAAAACTTACGGGAAAATACAGAATAAATACTGATTTTGTTTTACTTTTCACTGATTTTCTATAAAAGAAAAGAAAGCAACGTTTGCTAGTAACACAGACTTACATAGAGCTCAATAGAGGGATAAGATTTGTGTAACCAATCCCAAATGGTTGGGAAAATGCAACTTAATGATGATAATACAACAAAAACAGAAGTTTGATTCAATACCCAGATAAGGTAAAATAATACCTGATCAGCCCCTCTAAAGGAATTTGACATGCTTCCATCAACAGTCATACTAACTGCTGCAAGTTTCTCTTGAAGTAGATGGTTAGAATTTTGAGACTGTTGGCTTGAAAGGACATGTTGTTGAAGCTGCTGTTGCTGACTACTGCTTTGTTGTTGTTGGGGTTGCAACTGAGCTATTTTCTATAGCAAGCATAGAAAAAATAGTTAGGCAAAATGTGAGTGTGCAGTATGACATCATACCATAGAAAGAATGGCCAGTATGATGTAATATCATAGAATGAAAGGAAAAGCTGCAAACCTTCATTAATAAATCTGAATCGGTGCGAGGCATTAGAGGACTTGGAGATTGCATGGGCGAACCCACATTGGGTATGACATCATTAAGAACATTTGTCTGGCCATCCTTTCCTAGAACTATGTTCCTGTTGTTCAGAAGCATTCTTAGCCTTCTATTATCAATATCTGCAGCAGCTGATGAGTTCAGATTTTGCTGTGCCTGGAGAAATAGTTGATGTTGATGTGGACTTAGAAATTGCAGTTGCTGAAGTGATTGAGGTGACTGCACAAACGACTTTTGCTGTTGTAGAAGTCCTGAACGGAGTTGATCAAGACCCTATAAGATGTCAAAGAAATAAGCACCATAAGATATTTTGCTTCCAGCAATACTTCCCAAGCCCAAATCAAAGTTCCTACAGAGAACAAAAGAATGAAAGAAATTCACGTTCATGGCAGGATATTGAACTACCAAAAGAATGTAACTGCAAGTATCTCGCAAACTAGAACACCTTTTTACAATAAAAACTAAAAAAAACAATGATAATTAGGATCTTCCAATTCAGTTATTTCAAAAGTTAATACTTACTGTCAGTGGCCAGCCTTTAAGAGTCAGATTGTTACCAACCTGATTGGGTCCTGCTAACAAAGCACAAAGAGTTGGTCAGTCTGCTGAATAAAAGGTTAGTGAGTCTGCTTGAATGCTAGAATCATTAAGTGAAAAGCTAAACAAATAAGAAAACTGACTTCCACCACTAAATGTCTTGGGCCTTACCCATCCATAAGTAAGAGAATGATTTCCCCTTGGGTCAATAGCATCAGAAATAATAACAGAAAGTAGTAGTAAAATCCTAAGAAACCAAACTTCTAACAGATGCTACCTGGAACTCCAATCAATGAAGCATCAGGACCAGCAGCTCTCGGATTCAAAATTGGATTAATCTCAGTCTTTATTTCCTGTAAAGCATACAATCATAGAACAAACAATAGATAATTAAAACAGCAACATTTCAGTAAACTATACCTGCGATGACCCAGGAACTTGCTGATTCCTAGTCTGAACCTGCTGAAGAGGCCCTGATAGACCACCAGCTGACCCATGCAAAACATGCCTGTATTTAAAGCATTGGATTAGGGACCTTAAGATCTATTAGAATACATAATGTCAGAAGAACAAGCATAATAACATACAGTTTAGTTCAAGAATCATGCCAAAACAGAATGAGTTGAATAACATACGTACAACAATAAGTTAATATTTGCAGGCCTTGGATTCTACTTTTGAGTTCATTAGATATGCATGCTATCAAATTGTCACAAAAATGAAATGCTAGAGGCAAATACGTTCAGCCATGTCAACCAAGCATACCCTGAAGGTTGTGCTGGAGCTGCAGCTGACTTTAGCATGGATGCATGGTTTGGATCCATGACCTGGCCCACATTATCACCAAACCTCTGAATGGAGAAGATGAGTGATCAATTGAATCAAATACTATATATGACAGACTAGACAAGTATGTTAGGGTAAAATAGTGTTATGTCAATAGTAGTACTTTAACTGAAGCTTCGTCTAAGGAATCTCGTTGCAGGGGCAACTTTAGCCGTTCCTCATACATTTTTGTGGCTAATGCATTAGCAGTTCCAGGATTCTGGCGCATCAAAGAATCTTGAGTAACAAGTCCACCAGCATTGCCATTTAAAAGCTGAGCCCCCTCTCTGCGCTGTGGTTGTTGCTGCTGCTGTTGCTGCTGTGCCTGCCTCTGTAACAACAGTTGCTGAATTTGCATATGTTGTTGCTGTTGTTGCTGTTGCTGCTGCTGCTGTTGAGATGGTTGCTGTTGTTGCTGCTGTTGCTGCTCTCTTGCTTTTAAAAGTTGAGTCTAGCATAAAATTCAACATCAGTGTTCAGACTCAAAAAGGCATAGATAACTTATCATAGGACCAGTAGATTATCACATGCAAATGCATTCATGTGTCAATTTGTCAATTTTCAGAGATAGTAGATACTCCAAGCTGTAAGCTCTGTCTCAAATCACTTAATTTCTACAAATTCGGTGTGTAAATTGATTCCAAATAAACTTTACTTTTGTTTTTGTTGCTCCTATCACTGAGATGCATTAGCTTTTGTTGCTGCTGCGCTGCTGCAAGGTCATGGAGGAACACGACTGGGATCTTCCAATTGAAGAGCAACAGCAACAATAGTCCCATGGAAAAAGTTAAACTATGCTAACAAATAGTGCAATCCAAGTATAATCATGCATGCCAACTTCCAGACACTGAAGACCCGCATGCACCTTTCTTCTTTGTTCAGATAAAATCAAGGACCAAAGTTTTTCTGCTAGTAAAATGATGGTTGGAGAAAACTTAACATCAAAATTTTGTTTGCAGAGCATCATAGGTTCTCAACCTAAGGCTTTCTCTTTGCCAAAAAAAATAAAAAAATCATAATGTATTGCCATACATTATATGTAGGTAGAATGTTCCTGATTTGTGACTAGTATAGGTAGTAACTCATTGGCATGGAGAGAGAGCTAACATCAAAAGTATAATGTTTTGCAACAGATAACCTCACCTCTATGTATGAGGCAGCAGCATCTGAGTGCTTTTCATTTGTCCTAGCAATAAATATATCCCAAAAAACAGACCACCACTCGAATAGAAACCCACCGGGAGCATCAATAGCTGTGACAAAAGGCAAAGAGTTCAATTTCTTGGATAGGCTCGAACCATATACAGAAACACCATATAACAAACTGCAACTTACCCACTGGATCAGACGACACCTTGGCTTCGGCTTGAAAAGCCTTAGCAGTTGCCTGCAAGTTCCTCTTCACCAAATAATCATAAATGTACACATCCAACCTGGTCTCAACATCACAGTAAGTGACTCCAATATCAGCAAAGGCACCGTTTTTCACTCTCACAACAAAAAAATAAACTCAAAAGGAACTAAAAGAAACAGAAAACCTGTTACTCAAACTACAGGCAAATGGAACGATCGAAAAAATCCACATTTTAGGAATAAAAGGTAACTAAACAAAGCCATAAAATCAACAGAGAGAAGTTCAGATAGATAAAAAAAACTTTCTTTTTCTCAAAACATAACCAAAACATTACAAGTTGCTCAAAACCCTAGCAAAGACCAGCTCAAAGGAAGAACACAAACAGCAGCACCGCCACCCCTAAAATCCATCAAATCTCGGAGCACTACAGCCAAAACTACAGAAAGCTCACATCTTGTCGGCTTCCCAGTTGGTCTGCGACATGATTCCACGAGACACCGAATCAGCCCCTCTCGATCGCCAAAATCTCCCCCAGCGGCAAAAATACCCTACGAGCTCAGCCTCCGCCTCGGACAATATCCCTTCCGGTTAATGAATCCCCTGAGCTTCCTGCTTCCAGCCAAACCCTAGAGCCACCGGAAACAAAGGCCAAGCAAAGAGATAGATAAAATAGAAGCAACACAAAACATGGAGAATGTCTTTAAAAAAAAAATATCAAAAGGGTCTCTCTCTCTTTCAAAATTTATCAAAACTCCCCTTCATTTATAATTAATTTCTAAAACATCCTTCTATAATTTATTATTATCATTATTTTTTGAGATAATTCAGATGCTCAAATTTCACCTAGCTAATCCTTTTAAGTTATCTTTTATTCAATTAAGTTCGATCGATAAAATTATTTTTCTATCGATCGATGGATAATAAGAAATAATTTAGTATCATAAATGATTCAAACATCACAATAATTTATTTATGTTACAAAAAAATTAAAACTCTTACAATCGCATCCACCCTCGAGACTTCATCTCGCTGATTGCGAAGCCTGCGTTTAAAATATTAATATCTATATATTTAATTTTTAAAATACCCCTCTATAATTGTACTATCTTAGAGTAGCTTTCAAAATGATTAATAAAAACTGAATTCCATTATATTTAATTTCAAAATACCCTTTTAAAATCATATACGCAGTGAAAATTTTTAGGGAGAAATGTTGTTTTCATAAGATATTTTTAATTTTATTTTTCATTAAAATTAAATAGCTAAAATTTAAAATAAAAAATAATTAATCAGGTTAAATAATATTAAATTTGAGACGATCGATTTGGCCATATAAAAATTTTTAATCGTTCGTCAGGATAAATTCAAATAGCATGTTTAGTGATAATATATATATATATATATCAATTTTTATTATTAAATAAAAAATTAAAATTAAAAGTAATTTTATTTCATCATGGATTCATATCAATATAAGATATATTATTATTTTTTATAATATAAAATATTAATAGTGATCATAAGTTTTATAAGGGTGGTGAATATGGATAGATAGGGGTGTGCTAGGCCTATGCTATAGTGCAACGTAACACATGAAAACCCTAGTAATAAGCTACTGTGATAGGTCATCCCCCATATAAAAATTAATTTAATATCAAAGTAAATCAATGACCCACATATCAAATATTAAACTAATAAGAACAGATACTACACTTGATCTTAGCCAAAAGGCCGAGAAAGGTATGAGTTGTTTTACCGTTCTTTGTCCATTTTTATAATTGGTTTGTGTGTAATTCGCCTTGGTAACTTCAGATGTGGGACTATCATTTTTCTTATATCAAAATTATTTTTTGAATTATCTTTTTTAAAATTTGATAAATTATTTTTTTAAAAATTTTAATTTTAGATTAAGATCTGAATTTTTCTTTTTAGGATTTGTAATTATATATTTTCTTTTGAATTTATATTTTTAATTATAAATTTTTTATTTAGAAAATTTATATTCGATTTAGGCGGGAATCCCAAGCTCCCTGTGAATGCCACGTCTACATGTAAAACTATGTTTTATAGATATTAATTCGGTTTAGACGGGAATCCCAAGCTCCCTGTGAATGCCACGTCTATATGTAAAATTGTGTTTCAAAAATAATTAACCATACAGGCACTATAATTTAAAATAGAAGGATATAAATATATTAATTGTCAACAATTTGATGGGGTCAACCCTGACACTTTGCTTTTGCCTATAATTGTAATGCGTGTAACACCTCGCATCCGCAAAAATAAAAAAGACATTTTATTTTTTTATAAACAAATTATTTATTTTGAAATTGAACACAAATGATTCCTTTTAAAAATTTAAAAAGTCATTTTAATTTAATATATATATATATATATATTACCCCTTCACATTATAAGGTCTTAAAAATCAGTCCTTAAAGCACGTTTCATTTTTGTTATTAAATCTTATTTTAAATTATCATAGCTCAATATGCCCACCACTTGAAAGTGAAGACAAACCAACACTTTTGAGAATTTAAAGGACATTTTGTGAAAAAATATAAAAATATAATGACAACATGAATTTTTCTTAAAATATATTAAATAATTATAAAAAATAGATCGATCATATATATATATATATATATATATATATATATATATATATATATATAAAATTAATGTTAATAGTGACTTATGATTATGTAAGGTAATTGTATATATATATATAAAATTAAAATGTAATTGTTAGATAGTGACATGTCATGATTAGTGTAAAGGGTGCCCCATTGTAATGGTCTCATGTGGCCAAGAAAGCCAGCCTTTTAATAGGCAAATTTGATCTTATCCTATAATTTATCTACCTATTGATATTTGGCCATTTATGTTATTTTTTAAAAAATATGATTCTATGTGTTATGGCAAGTTTTTCTAATGCCACCTCAACTTTTACTTTTTTGCAAAATGGTACAATAACAAGGTCGACTATCCAGAGGAAATTAGGTTGACATGTTTGTAATAATTTTTTTAAAAAATATATTTTGTTTAAAATTTAATTTATTAAGTTTGGATTATATATTATTAGATTATAATATTTCAGTAACTCGACCGACAGTTATGCTAATATACTGTTTACTTGAATAAAAAATAATTAAAAGAATTTATGAGTTAGTTACATTTTGTATTTTAATACTTAATAATTACTTTTTCTATAAATAATATTACTTATTGTTATATATATATATATATATATAGATTTTTTTTTTTAAAAGTAGCCACTATCAAAATTTCCGCCTAAATAATATTTTCATACAAAAAATTTAATCAATGAGAATGTCTCGAATACTACTTAGATCAAATTTTCATTTTAAAAGTTGAATTAACTTTGAATTTTTCTTAGTTATTATATACATATATTTATTTATCCTATTAAATTAAATTATTTTTAAATCACAGATAACCACTTAAAACATGATAAATTTTGATATTATCTTTTAAAATTGTAAAATATCATTTAAAATTGTTTTTAAAATTCTGATATAATGTATGAATAACTTTAAAAAATAAAAAGGTTTTTCTAAAAATAGTAATTATCAATTCGTGCGATCGCTCCGGAGTTGAGACAGTTGAATTTTACTAAAACAATTTCATTGGCTCTCGGAGTATTATAAATAATACTAAATGAGACTATGATATATCAAAATATCTAAAATAGAATATATCAGAACATCTAAAATAGATCAAATTTAGTGGAGTAGTAGATGGTGTCTCACGCATATACTTTTTTTTATAATATTAAAAATTAAAAAAAAACTTTGATCTAAATAACATCACTATAAATAAAATCTAATCAATAAAAATATCTCGAATTTTACCTATAATAAATTATTATTTTTTCATTTTGATGGGTCAAATCTTCATTTTAAAAAGTCAATTAACTTTGAATTTATTTGTATTACTACATATATTATATAAAAAAATTTAAAATAATTTTAAATACTTGTAGCATTTCAATTATAATAAAATTAATTAACTTAATAATATGAAATGAAAAATATAATAAAATTAATTAATAATATGAAATGAAAAATAAAATCAACCAGAATAAATTTGAAACCTTTATTTAGTTTTTGACCAACTATTTCACATATATATTCTAATACATATATTCATGTATCATATCAAATTAATCTATCTATCTATTAATATCTATAAAACACAGTTTTACATGCAGACGTGACATTCACAAGGAGCTTAGGATTCCCGCCTAAACCGAATATAAATTTTTTAAATAAAAAATTTATAATTAAAAATACAAATTCAAAAAAAAATATATACTTACAAATCCTAAAATGAAAAATTCATATCTTAATCCAAAATTAAAATTTTAAAAAATAATTTATCAAATTCAAAAAATAATTTTGATGTAAGAAAAATGATAGTCCCACATCTGAAGTTACCAAGGCGAATTACACACAGAGCAATTATAAAAATGAACAAAGAACGATAAAACAACTTATACCTTTCTCGGCCTTTTGGCTAAGATCAAGTGTAGTATCTGTTCTTATCAGTTTAATATCTGATATGTGGGTCATTGGTCCACTTTGATATTAAATTAATTTTTATATGGGGGATGACTCATCACAGTAGTTTGCTATCAGGGTTTTCATGTGTCGCCTGTGTGTTGCACTATAGCACAAGCCTGCCACACCCCTATCAAAGCAAAGTAAATTTTAGATCGTATCCACATCCACCACCCTTATAAAACTTATGATCACCATTAATATCTTATATTATAAAAAATAATACTATATCTTATATTGACATGAATCCATGATGAAATAAAATTACTTTTCATTTTAATTTTTTCATTTAATAATAAAAATTGACATATATATATTATCACTAAATATGTTATTTGAATTGTGTAAGATTCCCGTGCATATATTTGAATTGTGTAAGATTCCCGTGCATGTATTTGAATTGTGTAAGATTCTCGTGCATCCCACGGGTATTATGCTAGTTATTTTTTAAATCATAGTCATTTAAAACATGATAAACTTTTTATATTATCTTATTGAAATTATAAAAGCATTTAAAGACATAATGACTTTTATATATATATATATATATATATATATATACGATCAGATCACCATAAAGCTCTCTGCCTACTATACTGACTGGCACTGCACGGAGCTAGTGCGTGGATGCAGCCATTTGGCGGCCCATTTGGCAACCCCAGTTGTTCCACTGCATTCTTTTGCCTTGATTCTTTCCTTTCCAGCTAGAGTTGTGACCATGGGGTTTCTGAGTTCCTGAATTGCCTTGGCCTTTACTTTCTGTCATGACTGACTTCTGTTGTTGCATGCTGTTCAGGTAGTGCTCGGTGATCAGAGCACTACTAACTAGTTCTTCTGAGGTTTGCGGCCTATGGACGCCGCTGGCCACATTCAATGCTATTTCTGGCCTTAGCATCTTGAGCATTAGCCTGACTCGCTCTCGTTCAGTGTTGACCAGTTCAGGGCACAGGCGAGCCAGTCTGTTAAATCTCTTCACAGCTTCCTCTACTGATAGGTTACCTTGACGAAATTCAGTGAATTCATCATAATGCCGGTTAGTAACCCGCATATGAAAGAATTCTTCGAAGAACTCAGCTTTGAAGTTGGCACACGTCATCTGATTTATGTCTTGCTTGGCCTTCACCCTTTCCCACTACATTCTAGCATCTCCTGCTAGGCAGAAGGAGATGCACTTTACTTTCTCATGTTCTGGCCAGTCCAAAAGCTCCATGGTACTCTCTAGGGTTTTGAACCAGGCTTATGCATCCCACGGTTCACTAGTGCCTGAAAAGGTCTCTGGTTTGAGTTTCTGCCACTGAACCAGATATGCTTCTCTTCTAGCCCCTACTGCTGGGGCTTCTGGTGCTATTGGTGGGATTGATGCTCTAGGTGGAACCTCTGTCACTATTGGAGTTTCCACATTTGGCTCTGATACCACTCTGTAACGACCCGCCTTCTGGTACTAAGTTTTAAGGCGGATCGCTACTAACTGGCTGACTAGTTACTGATTTCTGGATGCTAAACCAACTGGGAGAATTTAAAATTTTTGCTATTTACTGAACTAACAATTCATAACTTAAACATGATGTTATAAATCATAAACATGTTGGAAGTTAATTGCTAAACCATTCGTGCAAAATTGAAATCGAAGCACACAAGAGTTTAAACCCTTGGTTCCTGGTCCCAGACGACTGCCCAGTCGACTGGTAGCTGTCGCAGTCGACTGGCACTCTGAAATCTAAATTTTCAGATTCTAGAAACATGCCAAGGTCAACCTACTTTGTACCAAAAACACTACAAACTCATATTTAAGCTTACTAACAGGTATACAATGATTCTAGGCCATATTCTGCATGTTTTCATGACAATAAGGCATACTTCAACCATCTCTAAGCATGAAATTAGAAACATAAACTTTGTATCAACTTGCTACTAAAGCTAAACACTGTTTCTGTCTAGATGCATCAATAGTAGCACTATAATATCAGAAATGGTTCTATAGCCTTAGATCATACATTTTACTACTAGTTAACATGCACTTGAAATGTATCACTCAACATATCACATGTAGAAGTTAGGCATGACATAACTGCATGATATCAACTCATGATACATAATCTCATACTAGAATTCTCGCAAGACTCATATCAAGAGTGATGCTAACAACATAACAAATGTACTTAAGATGCGGAAAATAATAAACATGTCAAAGAAACTAATTCATTTAACATTCTTAATAATGCTTCATCATAATGCAAGTTCCCAAGGTTCTTTTCATTCCAAGTTCCACCATCACACACTCCACATCATCCCTGCCGCTTCCGCTACTCTAATTTTCCTTTGCCCTTATCTGCAGTATAAGGAAAAATGAAACTATAAGCATAAAGCTTAGTAAGTACCATCCTACTCACAAAACAATGCATATTTCGAAAATCATGCTTTTGAAAACACATGTAAGAAAACATATCATGCTTATCATTTATTCTTACTGAAACATATGATCTAAACAGATATCATGGCAAACTCATCATACTAAGCACATGGACTAAATCATATTCTTATACCTAAATTCACATGACATTCATAAATCTAACTGAACTAAGCATGATTTTAAAACTGTTTTCACTTAAAGCTATTACTGAACTTTTGAAACTTATACATATAGTAAGTGAAAATACTAATAATGCCGCTGTGGGCCCGACAATGTGCTGCTAATGTGCGCATCTCTAAATAGATCTGAGGTAGCTAATCCCGAACCCATTAGGGTACTACTAGGCGATCTAGGGGCCTAGGGGCGATCTAGGAGCCCACCCATGGACGAACTAGAGTCCAAGCACATGCTATAAAAAGTAAAATACTTTCATAAATATTCTTTTCTTTAACCTTAGATCTACTAGGCGATCTAGAGCCTAGGGGCGATCTAGGAGCCCACCCAATGGACAAACTAGGGTCCATAAACATTAAGCAAGGGTAGCTAATTTCATAAGCATGCTAAAACTCATATTAGAGCTTCTTAACATTTTATCGAGCACCTTGCGTGCCTAAAACTCCTCTTTTCTTTTAAGGACACTCCCTAGGCACTCGACGGTGCGTCTAAACCCCAAACTAAAGGGGGAAACACGTCCAACCCATCTAGTGGTGCCCTTAAAGTCTGTAGAGGGAGTTAATCTACACATATGAGCATAAACTTGCAAATAGATAAAACTAAGACGATTATGCATACAAACGAAGCTACTTATACTGCAGGTGAAGGGTACTTACATTCTGCGCTTGTTCTTACAACTCTAATGCGTAGGGTTTAGGGAGAGGGAAGATCCTTGGAGTCTCGGAAAGGCTCTAACGAAGAACTACTCCTTGAGAAGATCCCCTAGCGTGTCCTCCTTCTTGAATCCGCCCAACACAAGACCCTTGGACCTCCTCTTTGGTTTGCCGTGAGTGAGGGAGAGAGAGAGACTCGGGAGAGGTGGAGGAAGACTCGCCCACGAGAGAGAGGGGGTCGGCGGTGAGAAGGTGAGGAAAAGAATAAATCTAAAATCCCTTAAGTTTCCCTTTTATACTTATGGGAAAATTTAACTAACTTCACCTTATTTATCTTTTCCTCTATTCTATTTCAATGAAAACAAATCATCCCACTTAGTAAGTCTATTTTCCTTTCATGCTAAAGGTCCAGGGATCAAACCCCACTTAAAGGTCTAGGGGTCTATAAAAAGCTAAGCACTGTTTCTGTCTAGATGCATCAATAGTAGCACTATAATATCAGAAATGGTTCTATAGCCTTAGACCATGCATTTTACTACTAGTTAACATGCACGAAGCTAGGCATGGCATAACTGCATGATATCAACTCATGATACATAATCTCATACTCGAATTCTTGCAAGGCTCATATCAAGAGTGATGCTAACAACATAACAAAGGTACTTAAGATGCGGAAAATGATAAACATGTCAAAGAAACTAATTCATTTAACATTCTTAATAATTTCATGCTTAGAGATGGTTGAAGTATGTCTTATTGTCATGAAAACATGCAGAATATAGCCTAGAATCATTGTATACCTGTTAGCAAGCTTAAATATGAGTTTGTAGTGTTTTTGGTACGAAGTAGGTTGACCTTGGCACGTTTCTGGAATCTGAAAATTCAGATTTCAGAGCTGCCAGTTGACTACGACAGCTACCAGTCGACTGGGTAGTCGACTGGGACCAGGAAACAAGGGTTAAACTCCTGTGTGTTTCGATTTCAGTTTTGCACGAATGGTTTAGCAATTAACTTCCAACATGGTTATGATTTACAGCAGCATGTTAAGTTATGAATTGTTAGTTCAGTAAATATCAAAAATTTTAAATTCTCCCAGTTGGTTTAGCATCCAAAAATCAGTAATCAGTCAGCCAGTTAGTAGCGATCCACCTTAAAGCTTAGTACCAGAAGGCGGGTCGTTACAGAGGTACTAGAGTTTATGAATCCTGGTAACCAATTGAGCAAGACTCAATTGGTTACTAGGATTTATAAACTCTAGTACTTTAGCTTGGAGGTCTAGGGTTCGAATCCTGGGGAAGACAAAAATCGACTGCACAGGGGTAGGAAGACCTAGTAAGGTAAGGGCACGGTTGACGACCGACGACCATAAGAAAAATAAGGGGGTCGCCAAATGGGCCGGGTCGTTATATATATATATATATATGTATGTCAAGAAATCAAAAACATTTAGATCCAAGAATTCAAAGTAAATGTGTCATTACCGAAGCGAATCAAAAGAATGAAGCGACATAAAATTAATAATTTTAAAAGGAAAATGTCAAGTAATCTAAATAGAAAGTGAATTTTATAGACATGCTTTTATTTTGAATGTTGTTAATTGTAATGAGACCGAAATCAATTTGTTAGAAATCATTATCCAATTTTGAATGTAGTTAATTATTATCTAATTTTTTTATTATATTTTATACTAGATGTAATCCTAGTTGATGGGGTTGAGCAACCCATGGTTGACACGTGGACGGAAGAAGCTATGTGTCAAGACCCACCGAGTCTAAACGACTGTTACGACCCTCTCTTGCTAACTTTGACCTTATAGGGTCGTTACATTAACTTTATTGCTGGGCCAGCCAAAATAAAAAAAAATTAATTTTATTAACTTTGCCAAGATTTGACCCCTAGGCTTCTTAGTTGCAAGGTTGAAGCCCTAACCATCAGCCCTACAACACTTTTTATTTTACACTGGCACCAGTCAACTGATATCTTTCCAGTCGACTGGTGCAGTTGACTACACCTGGGATTCACTCGCCCGAATATTTCTGTTCCCTCGACCAGTCGACTGATACTTGCATCAGTCGACTGATACGCCTGGAACTGCAGTTTCCAGGTTTCAGAAATGCCGTTCAAGTATATCTATACATTCTACTTCAACTACATTACAAGATTATAGACTCACAAACATAATAATCATAATCATACTCCATTTGCATGCATTTCAAACTCCACATTAACTACTCAAATTTAAAGTCTTTGCGAAAGTAAACTACTAACATAAACTCAAAAGAAAATACTCATAAAGTTCTATTGTTTAGAGTTTTAAATGCTAAACAAAACTCATCCTGAAGGATCCTACTCTACGGTTCCGCCACCACTGACATGAATCATCCATCCTTGAGCCTCCTCGCCTTACATCTTCCCTTTATCTTTATCTGCAGTAAAAGGATGCAACTATAAGCAAATAGCTTAGTAAGTAGATACCTATCTCACAAAAACATGCAATCGATATCAAACATGCTTTTGGTCAAGAATGCTTGCTTTTAAACATATGTACTGAAAATGCTATGCTTAAAATGAATAAGCTCATGAATACACTTGTAACAAATGTTTGCATTTGAAAACTTTGCTTGAAATGAAAAATGTGTAACTTGCTTGAAATGATTTCTTACTTTTGAAAAACTTGAAACTTATACAGTTATACTTCTTATACTTCAAAATAATAAACATCCTCCTTTGGGCTTGACATAGTACCAATGCGCGCATCCCTAATAGGTTCGGGATAGCTAGCCATCGAATCCTAATAGAGCGTCTACTAGCTTACCTAGTTTAAAGGGCCTTGTGCCCGGTACATGCCACTTAGAAAGTAATATATTTAACTTGTACTCATGTTTATATTTAACTTGCTTAACTTAGCACATATCTTGCACATAGGAAGTAGGGTTCCCAAAACTTGTTTTTGGGACTTCTTAAAGCCTTGGTCTTGTACTCCTCAAGGCACCTTGCGTGCCATGATCCCAAAACTTTCTTTTGGGCAATTCAAGAGCTTGGTTTTCACCCCATACATTCCATCGAACACCTTGCGTGCCAAAAATCCCAAAATCTGATTGTGGGCAAATCAATACCTTGGTCTTGCTATACTAGGATCACATCATACAAAAGACTTGAAAATCATGTTTAAAACTCATTAGAGAACTACTTTTACTGTAGGTGAGAAATCTACTTACATGCTTACGCTTAGAACTCACTATACCGACGTAGGATCTAGCGTGGTACTCCTCGTCCACTTCCTTCGTACGATCCGGATCTTGAGCGCAAGAAAAGAAGTGAAGAAACTCTTGTTCCTTTCTTGTTTTCGGCAAGGGAGAAGAAGAAAATGAGAAAACTCTTGGGTTTCTCTTCTTCCATTCCTTTAAATACTAGTAGAAGTTGAAGCATCACTCATAAAAGATGCTTACCATTACTCATCTAATATTGATTCTATATTTCAACAAGTTGATAACTAGCCCAATTGGAAATTCACAATCAACCCTTATCTCAGGTCATGGGTTTGAGTCCCTACTCCGACCCTTTTATAAGAAAATTTTAATTTCTTTTTGTTTATTTTGAAAAAATCCTGAAAAATTAAGGTGTTACAATCCTCCCTACCTTATGGCAAGTTCATCCTCGAACTTACAATAACTCTGGATACTTTTGTCTCATGCTATCTTCTGTTTCCCAAGTTGCCTCTTCATGCTTCTGGTTTAGCTTGTAACGACCCGACCCATTTGGCGGTCCATTCGGCGACCCCTTATTTTTCTGTGGGTCGTCGACCGTCGACTGTGCCATTACTCACTTGGACTTTCCACCCCTGGCCAGTGGATTTTTTTTTTGCCTTCCCCAGGATTTGAACTCTAGACCTCCAGACTTAAGTACTAGTTCTTTATGAATCCTGATAACCAATTGAGCTAGGGTACCTTTTTGTTCCTCAGTTTCTTGACTGCTCGATCTATTATCTGAATTGGTCGACTTTTATAACTAAGATCTTCTTGAACTTGTACCGTCTGTGGCTCAATCACTTGGTTGGCATCGGGAACATATTTCTTTAGCATTGAGACATGGAACACATTGTGAATAACTGACATCTCTGGAGGTAGCTCTAACTCATAAGCTACATTGCCAACTCTTTTCGTTACTAGGTAGGGTCCTATGTAACGAGGACTTATCTTGCCTTTCTTGCCAAATCTCATTACTCCTTTCATGGGGGCTACTTTGAGGAAAACTGTATCCCCAATTTCGAACTCTAGTGGTCTACGCCGCACATTAGCATAACTCTTCTGCCTACTCTGAGCAGTTTCCATTCTTTGGCGGATGCTCTTTATAGCTTCCGTGGTATCCTCAATAAGATCGGCCTGAAAACCCATTTCTTTCTTCTCACTACCTTCATACCAACAGATAGGAGATCTATACTTCCTACCATAAAGAGCTTCATAAGGCGCCATACCAATAGTAGCTTGGTAACTGTTACTGTAGGCGAACTCAGCTAAACATAAGTACTTGCACCAACTGCCCTTGAAATCTAATGCACAAGCTCTAAGAATATCCTCTAAAACTTGATTTACTCTTTCTGTCTGCCCATCAGTCTGAGGATGGAAAGCTGTGCTAAACTTCATTTTGGTGCCAAGTGCTGTCTGTACACACTCCCAAAAGTGTGAAGTGAAATGACTATCTCTATCGGAGATAATGGTCTTCGGAACTCCATGTAGTCAGATCACTTCTTGAACATATAACTGGGCTAGTCTTTCTATGGAGTAGGACACTTTGATTGCCAAGAAATGGGCAGACTTGGCCAATCTGTATACAATTATCCAGATAGCATCATAGCCATTTATTGTCTTGGGTAGACCAACAATGAAGTCCATGGCTATGTCTTCCCATTTCCACTCCGGAATCTGTATAGGCTGTAGGACTCCTCCTAGCCTCTGGTGTTCTGCTTTCACTCTTTGGTACGTCAGGCAGGTACTGACATACTTAGCTACATCTCTTTTCATTCCAGACCACCAAAATCTTCTTTTCAAATCCTGGTACATTTTGGTAGAACTAGGATGCCTCTTCTATAAGCTTCCTCAAGAATCTTCTTTCTTAGCTCCTCACTGTTAGGGACACATAGACGGTCTCCATAATAGAGTATCCCCCTATCAGATACTCTAAACTCTTTACTTCCTCCTTCTTGTAACTCTTGCTTGATCTTTTGAATATATCAGAATCTTGCTCTTGCTTTTTCTGTATATCCTCAAGCAAAATTGACTCTAGTGTCAATACTGAGAGTTGCCCATCTATGATCTCCACTCCATAATCTACTATCTCTTTCTGTAGTGGTGGTGATAGTGATGATAGGGACATCAAAGTTGTGCAAGTCTTTCTGCTTAACACGTCATCCACCCTATTTGCTTTGCCGGGGTGATAGAGAATCTCACAGTCATAATCTTTAACTAACTCCAACCACCTTCGCTGTCTCATATTCAGGTCCTTCTGAGTGAAGAAATACCTCAGACTCCGGTGATCTGTGTAAATCCTGCACTGGACTCCGTATAGATAATGTCTCCACATCTTGAGGGCGAAGACTACGACGGCTAACTCAAGATCATGAGTAGGGTAGTTCTTTTCATAATCCTTGAGTTGCCTAGAGGCATAAGCAATGACCTTGCCTTCTTGAATGAGTACGGCTCCTAGTCCCAACTTTGAGGCATCACTGTATATATCAAAACTTCTATCACTTTCTGGAACTGTAAGAATGGGAGCACTTGTCAATCTCTTCTTCAACTCAATAAAACTCTGCTCACAGTCTTCAGTCCATTCATACTTCTTATTCTTTCTGGTAAGGGCGGTTAGTGGAGAAACTATCTTGGAGAAGTCCTCCACGAATCTTCTGTAGTACCCTGCTAAACCCAGAAAGCTCCTGATCTCACTAGCATTTTTTTGGTCGACCCCAATTACTAACTGCTTCAATCTTGGCGGGGTCTACCATAATACCTTCCTTGGAAATGATGTGGCCTAGGAAAGTCACTCGGTCAAGCCAAAATTCGCACTTTGAAAACTTGGCATACAACTTCAGTTGTTGTAGCGTCTTCAACACTACCCTCAGATATTCGTCATGTTCTTCCTGAGACTTTGAATAGACTAAGATATAATCAATGAAGACTATGACGAACTTATCAAGAAACTCCTTGAATACTCGATTCATTTGATCCATGAACGTTGCAGGGGCATTTGTCACTCCAAAAAGCATGACCACAAACTCGTAGTGTCCATACCTTGTTCGGAAAGCCGTTCTCGGCACATCACTCTCCTTGACTTTGAGTTGATGGTACCCTGACTGCAGATCTATCTTGGAAAACACGGTTGCCCCCTTCAACTGATCAAATAAATCATCTATCCTTGGCAAAGGATATCTGTTCTTCATAGTCACCTTGTTCAAGGCTCGATAATCTATGCACATCCGCATAGATCCATCCTTCTTCTTGACGAACAACATAGGAGCTCCCCAAGGTGAATGACTAGGGCGGATGAAGCCCTTGTCGAGCAACTCCTGTAATTGTTCCTGCTGCTCCTTCAATTCTGCTGGCGCCATACGGTAAGCTGCCTTTGAAATCGGGTTGGTACCTGGAGCCAACTCAATTTCTTTGTTAAGAGGGAGTCCTGGTAACTCTTCAGGAAACACCTCCGGATAGTCACAGGCTACCTGTACTTTTTCTTTCTTCAATCCTTCTCTTTGCCTTGCATCTACTACATGTGCTAAATAACCAAAACATCCATTATCAAACATCTTGTGAGCTTGTAAGTTAGAAAGAAACCACTTTCTCTTTCTCTTTCAGTGCCAACTAGCTCTGGGCACAGACGAGCTAGCCGGTTGAACTTCTTTATTGCTTCATCCACGGATAGTTCTCCTTGTCTGAACTCCATGAATTCATCATAATGCTTGTTGGTTACTCGCATGTGAAAGTATTCTTCGATGAACTCAGTCTCGAAGTCGGCCCATGTCACCTAGTTGACATTTCTCTTGGCCTTGACTCTCTCTAACCACCTTCTAGCATCTTCGGTAAGGCAGAAGGAGGCGCACTTTATCTTCTCTACCTCAAGCTAGTCCAGTAGCTCTACTATGCTTTCCAATATTTTGAACCACGCTTGAGCATCCCACGGGTCGCTTGTGCTAGAGAAGTTCCCTGACTTCAGTTTCTGCCACTGGATGAGGTATGCTTCTTGCCTTACCCCCCTTGTCGGGACTACAGATATAACCGATGGGTCTTCGGTCATAACTGGTGCCACTACATTTGCCACCCGTGGGGTAACAAGAGTGGCCTGCTGGTTAGCCATCATGTTGGCAATAACTTATTGTTGCTCTGCTGCTTGCCTCTGCAACTGAGCCACCACCTCTAATAGATTTGGTGGTGATACTGACTATGTTGCCTCTTGCCCTCTAGGAGTTTGCTCCTCGTTTTGGGCATTTCTAGGACGTCCTCAAATGCATAACTTAACACTTAACAGTAATGTTCCCAAACTTGCTTTAGGATACAACAAGACCTTGGTCTTATTTCTTATCTCATTTCTTAGTCCTAGAACTCGTTCTAGGGCTTAGTAAGACCTTGATCTTACTTAGAACTTTTATCAAGCACCTTGCGTGCTATAATCCCAAAACTTGCTTTTGGGTAAATCAAGACCTTGGTCTTGCTATACTAAGATCACAACATGAAGGACGTCCTCTTGGTATTCTCTTACTATATATCATAAAGAGGATAATGACATTACTTATCATCATACTCATAGAGACATGACATTACTTCAATAAGGACATTTCATTACTTCACTATCATTCTACTCATATCATCATACTCATATGACATATGTCATATCATCATACTATCATCATACTCATCATCATACTATCATCATACTCATAGCATATGTTATATCATATGTCATATCATCATACTATCATCATACTCATATAGCATATGTTATATCATGTCATCTTACTCATATAACATATACTGATTATGCACATAATAGCATATGTTACGACTAACAGTCAAATAAAGACATGTATGTAAAAATTAAACATATGCACTTTCTTACTTGGTAGGAGGCAGGATTGATGCTTGATGTCAGTGTGGCGGAAGGGCGGAACTGGCTCTGATACCAAACCTGTAACGACCCTCTCTTACTAACTTTGACCTTATAGGGTCGTTACGTTGACTTTACTGCTGGTCCAGCCAAAATAAAAAAAAAAACTTTAATTTTATTGACTTTGCCAAGATTTGACCCCTAGGCCTCTTAGTTGCAAGACTAAAGCCCTAACTATCAGCCCTACAATACTTTTTGTTTTACACTGGCACCAGTCGACTGATATCTTGCCAGTCAACTGGTACAGTTGACTGCACCTGGGATTCACTGGCTCGAATGTTTCTGTTCCCTCGACCAGTCGACTGATACTTGCATCAGTCGACTGATACACCTAGAACTGCAGTTTTCAGGTTTCAGAAACGCCGTTCAAGTATATCTATACATTCTACTTCAACTACATAACAAGATTATAGACTCACAAATATAATAACCATAATCATACTCCATTTGCATGCATTTCAAACTCCACATTAACTACTCAAACTTAAAGTCTTTGCGGAAGTAAACTACTAACATAAACTCAAAAGAAAATACTCATAAAGTTCTATTGTTTAGAGTTTTAAACGCTAAACAAAACTCATCCCGAAGGATCCTACTCCACGGTTCCGCCGCCACTGACATGAATCATCCATCCTTGAGCCTCCTCTCCTTACATCTTCCCTTTATCTTTATCTGCAGTAAAAGGATGCAATTATAAACAAATAGCTTAGTAAGTAGATACCTATCTCACAAAAACATGCAATCGATATCAAACATGCTCTTGGTCAAGAATGCTTGCTTTTAAACATATGTACTAAAAATGCTATTCTTAAAATGAATAAGCTCATGAATACACTTGTAACAAATGTTTGCATTTGGAAACTTTGCTTGAAATGAAAAATGTGTAACTTGCTTGAAATGATTTCTTGCTTTTGAAAAACTTGAAACTTATACACTTATCCTTCTTATACTTCAAAATAATAAACATCCTCCTTTGGGCCCGCCATAGTACCAATGCGCACATCCCTAATAGGTTCGGGGTAGCTAGCCACCGAATCCTAATATAGCGTCTACTAGCTTGCCTAGTTTTAAGGGCCTTGTGCCCTAGGCCTTGTGTCCGGTACATGCCACTTAGAAAGTAATGTATTTAACTTGTACTCATGTTTATGCTTAACTTGCTTAGCTTAGCACATATCTTGCACATAGGAATTAGGGTTCCCAAAACTTGCTTTTGGGACTTCTTAAAGCTTTGGTCTTGTACTCCTCAAGGCACCTTGTGTGCCATGAACCCAAAACTTGCTTTTGGGCAATTCAAGACCTTGGTTTTCACCCCATACATTCCATCGAACACCTTGCGTGCCAAAAATCCCAAAATCTGCTTTTGGGCAAATCAATACCTTGGTCTTGCTATACTAGTATCACATCATACAAAAGACTTGAAAATCATGTTTAAAACTCATTAGAGAACTACTTTTACTGCAGGTGAAAGATCTACTTACATGCTTACGCTTAGAACTCACTATATCGATGTAGGATCTAGTGTGGTACTCCTCGTCCACTTCTTTCGCACGATCCGGATCTTGAGCGCAAGAAAAGAAGTGAAGAAACTCTTGTTCCTTTCTTGTTTTCGGCAAGGGAGAAGAAGAAAATGAGAAAACTCTTGGGTTTCTCTTCTTCCATTCCTTTATATACTAGTGGAAGTTGAAGCATCACTCATAAAAGATGCTTACCATTACTCATCTAATATTGATTCTATATTTCAACAAGTTGATAACTAGCCCAATTGGAAATTCACAACTAACCCTTATCTCAGGTCATGACTTCGAGTTCTTACTCCGACCCCTTTATAAGAAATTTTTAATTTCTTTTTGTTTATTTTGGAAAAATCCTGAAAAATTTAGGTGTTACAACGACTCTCTCAGACTCCCGAGACCTCCTCGGGAAAGTAGACTCTCGAGACCCCCTTGGGGAGGCCTACTCTTGAGACCTCCTCAGGATAATGGATCCCCGAGGACATCCCGGAAAGACAGACACCCAAGGTCACCTCAGGAAGACAGATCCCCGAGATCACCTCGGGAATATAGACGCCCCGGACCCTCCCGGGCCAAAGGACCTTGAGATCACCTCGGGGGAGCGAGGCCAGAGGATCATCCTATCCGATGGCCCAACCTCAAGTAACCATCACCTTTTTTACGGATCTGCAGATAATCATCACCGATAATTATTGGATAATCATGACGCATAATATGCGGCCATTAAGGTCTTAATTGTTGGATCGAGAGAAACGATAGAGGGGGGGGTGAATATCGTAAAACGTTCGGATTAATAAGTTAGAGAAATTACGCAGCGGAAATTTAAATCAAACACTCAAACACCAAGTTTTTTACTTGGTTCGGAGTCGCGATCGGCTCCTACTCCAAGGCCCACGGTCGTTGACCATTTTCTGCGGGCAATTCTATATTTTCGCAAAACCAGTTTACAAGTATTGAATTACAAGTATAGTAATGTAAACTTTAAAGAACGCTCTTTGTTACCGACGTCCAGTGTGGATTGTCTTTTCGGAGCAGGAGGACGTCGTCGACGCTAGTATCTCGAGTCGGGAGGTTTCCGGAGCAGAGCGCGAGCGTAGAAGAGCGTGAATGCGTTGGATGAAGTGATTGTGGGCCTATTTATAGCCCCTGGGGGCGCCCCCCCACGTGTCAGCCGATCCGATTCCCTCTTGGTCAGCTCTGATCCCTTAAAACTCGGGATCAGGCTTTGACGGGGGCGCCCGGAACGCTGGGGGCGCCCGGGTTGACCGGGTCTCCTCTTATCCGTTGGCTTCATTGGGTTCTGCTTCGTTAGCTTCAACTGGGGGCGCCCGGACCATCCGGAGTGCCCGGGAGCAGGGGGGTGACCGGGAGCACGGGGGTGCCCTGCCCATAAGCTGCTGAAGCTCATTTTACTTTACTTTGTTTTGTGTTCACCTTGGGGGCGCCCGGGACACTCCGGGCGCCCTACTCAGCTTCCGCCTCACTCCTTTGAGGCTCTCTGAGCTGCAGACACTCGTTCCTTCAGTCCTGCATCCAAGGTTAGTCCAAAACAACATAGAACAATATTATATTAACTTTATACAACCTTAGCTGTCTTGGTTCTGACTTTGGGCCTCCCAAATGGAGCCCTAGGTCGAACCGACGCCTACTGTTCCCTCGACGGGGAACGCGTCCTCACCTACTCCTCTCAGGAGAATTTACCTGATGCCAACCCGCTCCTCTGGTTGGACTTTTGCCTAGCGGTCCTTGGCCAGGTCTTGGATGCCAAGCTGTCCTTCGCTCGGTGCCTAGCATTCTTTCGCCAGGTCTTCAATCCCAAGCTGTCCTTCGCTTGGTGCCTAGCAGTCCTTCGCTAGGGCTTCAGTACCAAGCTGTCCTTCGCCTGGTGCCTAGCAGTCCTTCGCTAGGTCTTCGTCTCCTAGCAGCCCTTCACTAGGTGCCCAACGGTCCTTCGCTAGGTCTTTGTGTCCTGGCATTCCTTCGCCAGGTGCTTAGCATTCCTTCGCTAGGACTTTTTCCTGCACACTTGAGTAACATGTTAGATAAACATTATACCTTAACTTTTGAACCTTTTCGCCATTGTCAAAACTCAGGTTCGACTTGGGTGCTTTCTGCACCAACAATTTCTCCCTTTTTGATTTATGGCAACCCTGGTTCAAAAAGTTAAGTTAATCAGAACAAGTAAATTGAAATTTTGTTCCCTCCCCCTGGAAGGAATCTCCTCCTAGATTTTTCAAAAGTTCGTGGGGTTTTTGAAAATAAATTCTAAGTCTAAAGTTGGAATAATTTTCAACAGAGCCTTTAAAGATATATTTTCCAAAAATAACTTGTAGGATAATTTGAATACTTAGAAAACTTAAGTTTGAGTGCTTAGAGAAATTTTGAAAATTTAAGTTCGAGTACTTAAAAAAATTTGAAAATTTCAGTTCAAGGTACTTAGGAAATTTTGAAAATTTCAGTTCAAAGTACTTAGAAAATTTTAAAAATTTCAGTTCAAAGTACTTAGAAAATTTCAGTTCAAAGTACTTAGAGAAAATTTGAAAAATTAAGTTTTAAGTACTTAGGAAAATTTAAAAAATTTAGTTTTAAGTACTTAGGAAAATTTAAAAAATTTAGTTTTAAGTACTTAGAAAAATTTTGAAAAATTTAGTTTTAAGTACTTAAGAAAATTTGAAAAATTTAGTTTTAAGTACTTAGGAAAACTTGAAATTTAAAATTTTTTTAAATACTTAAAGAACTTAGTATTTTTTGAATAAAGGATAGAGTTTGAATTTTTGGATTAAGAAAATTTAAACTCTTTCCTTTCCTATCTCTCCCCCTTTGCCATATATCAAAAACAGATAAATATAGCAAAAACAGGATAAATAAATTGCATAAGAAATAATAGATTGCATAATTTGCTGTACTGAGCCAATTCAGGATATGAACTAAACTAAATCAGTTTCAATTTTCTCTTTTAGGGTCCTGTCTAACCCAATTAGCTACTTACTAATTGTTATAAACAGTAGTTTTTGCTAGGGTTAGTCAAGTTAAGTGTTCTGTTCAAGTTAGATTTTCTAAACTTGACACTTAACTTGATTACTGTGTAAGTTGTATTTAGTGCCCCAATTACTGCTGATGCACTGACTTAAAGCATCTTGAATTAAGGCAAAGACCTAAGCATCTCAACCCATTCTAGGTTATCAATCAAAAGTACCCTAAGGTGCTTGTGAGATGCTGGCTTCTAAATCTATAGGTGCATGCATTTCTAGGGTTAGGGCCTAGGCTAAGTCCATTTGCGAAAAAGCCCTAGTTTTGAAAAGGGGTAGTGTTGAAAATAAAAATAAGTCGAAAACTTTATTTTTAAAATGTTTCAAAACTGAATAAAAGCTGATTTTAAAAGCATTTAAAAATTCCTTTAAAACTGATTTGAGTAAGAAAACCAATAGTAGACTAGGCCTATTCTACCAAGCATAGTAAATATTAGATACTCAAGTCAAATAAGTAGTCAAACAAAATAGGTTAACTGGTCAAACAGAGGTCCAGTAGAGTCAAACATGAGTCAAGTTCTAGTTACTTAGTACAATGCTGAAATAGTCTAACTATGAAGAAGGGCCAGGGTGGTCAGATGAGCCAGGCTGCCATGATCTGAGAAGCGACATCATCTCAATGTATCGTGCATCGGCCACCTCTCGATCGGCTCTACGAGCGTCCATCTGCTCTAAGTGATAGGCCTCGGCCTCCTCTCGAAGACTGTGGATCTCCGTATGCATCTGTGCGAAGCGCTGGTCGATGGTTGGTGGTGGAGGCTGGTCTATATGGTCCCGTATCTCTGCTGCGAGATCAGCAACGTCAACGTCTATCTCCTCGTCAGAGTCGATCGGAGCCCCGGCTCGCTGTCGTCTCCAACTCAAAACTTCGGTGGCCGATACCTCTAGACCAGCTAAAGAGAAGTTCCTAAACCCTATCTCATCAAAATCGGTCATTGCGGTTATTTCACCCAAGGTAATGTCACGACCGTGGTGATGAAGGAGGGAGGTGATGATGTGGCAGAAGGGAGTGCGCACTCGACCCTGAGTTGTAACACTGGATGCATGCAGAATAGTATGAAAGATGTGTAGTCCAATGTCAATGTCAAGATGATGGATCAGGGCATACAGAAGGAAGGCATGAAAAGGTCGCATGGTCGCGACATCTCTAGTGGATAGTGGTAAAATACAGCGGACCAGG
The DNA here is from genome assembly GCA_024364735.1 of Boesenbergia rotunda. Classification (NCBI taxonomy): domain Eukaryota; kingdom Viridiplantae; phylum Streptophyta; class Magnoliopsida; order Zingiberales; family Zingiberaceae; genus Boesenbergia; species Boesenbergia rotunda. The sequence continues at coordinate 116,272 of JAGFNQ010001833.1, read as the reverse complement.
ACTCTGTACAGGGCGTAGTCTTGGGCCTGAAGGTCAACGGACTGAAATCGTCTAGCTACGGGGAGTCTAGCTTCCCTATAGAAGTAGGAGTAGAGAGTGTCTAGAGTAATGTGAGCGTAGGGAGCATCAAATGGAGGATCCCTAGGTGGATAGCAACAAAAGGTGGATTGGGAGGGTCGTAGTCCAAGAAATCGATTTAGTAAAGTAGGGGTGATGGACAAGGGTATCCCTTGAACAGTAGTGACAAACATTAGATCGTTTTGTCGAACTATGTTATTGTAGAATTCTGCACATAAAGATATGTTAATCGAGTGAGTGCAGAATACTAGATTATCTAGTTGATAAAAGTTTATATCATTCATGGCTAAAGGACAAGATTGGGTGAAGAAATGTCTATTGAGATAGCTAATTTTGATAGGCTTGTAGGTTGTTTGATCAAACTTATTACAAAGTTCTAGTGTCGGGAACCTAGGGTCGGGACTTAGTTCGGTACCGGGGTTCGCTTGGTTTGCTCGGCGTTTTCTAAGTTAAGAAACATGTGTTTATAAGAAATGAATTAATAGAATAATTCAAAATGCAAAAGAAATCATACCAGGGAGGCATGGTTGAGATTGAGGAAGCACAAGTGTCACTTGATCTCCTTGGAAGGAAGGAAGTGAGGAAGGAGGATGGTTTTTGGTGTGGGAAGAAGAAGGGGTTCGGATGCCCTTTTATAGGCAGTGGTCTCTGCCATTGGCAGTGACTAGGGCTGTTGGGGGCGCCCGCAGTGGCCCGGGCGCCCCGGTTAGGGTGATTTTGCAGCTTTTGCTTCTTTGACTGATATGGGGGTGCCCACGTGGTTCCGGGCGCCCTGGTCAAGGGTCAGAGGCAGCCTTGAGAGAGGATAAAGGCATGGTGGGGGGGGGGCGCCCGAGGAGTCACGGGCGCCCGGGGTGTGTAGGAAGTGACAAATTTGATGTCTTGTCATTGTTTGACCATGGTTTAGTTGGTTTGACCATGATTTTACGTGATTTGACTGCTTTGACTATGGTTTGACTATGTTGACCATGGTTTGACTGCGTTGACCATGGTTTGACTGCGTTGACCATGGTTTGACTACATTCTGAACTATAGAATTAAACCACAGTATAGGTATTAAAGGAATTACAATTGAGTTTTGATTTTACTGTCTCACCCAATCTAGGGTTTTCAATCATGTTAGCCTTACAGTTTTTGTGAGACAGGTTCTGATAAGTAAAATTATTTTGAAATTTATTTTGAAAAGAAATATTTGAATCTACACCTAACTGATAATTTGTGTTAGATTTGAATTTGATAAAGAATAATTTGAATTTGAATTTCAAAAATTAGCTTCCAGGTCTTGGCGAGGTACTAGGCCTTCTTTGGCCGTAGCCTTATTGGATCATCAACCCTTTCCTTGACAAAGCATTTTAATGAAATTTCATTTTCAAAATTAATCTTTGAAAAATTCTGGTCTAACTAGTTTGGGTCTTGGATCGGTAGCTTCGGCTAGTTTCACCAGTCTAAAGAGATCAAGTAAAAAAAATACTTGACCTTATTAGAATTAGTTTCCCTAACGTACTATCATCTCACCTCCACCCAATACTATGTTGTCAAGTTTCAGTTAAGTTTGTTCAGTTCTTAAACTAACCATTCCTAAGTCTAAGCATGGTAAATTGCAGAAAATAAATAAACAATCAACCAAGCAATTTGCAATCAAGAATTAAATTCTATCTAACAATAAATATAGTTTTTAATTTGGCTCCCCCTGGACTAAAGCCACGGTAATGGTTAGGCAAGATGTGAATCTTGTCCTTGGGGATCCAATACTTATTTGATCCAGTTAGTTTGTTTAGGTACAGTTTAGGTACCCATGCCTGAACTTTATTTCTGGACTGATTCAGTACAGCAAAATAGGATCTTTGTCTAGATTTGATTCTATAGCCTAGTCCGGATCGATTTAGAATGGACTTCTGTTTTGCAAGAATCATGTCAAGACCCTTGGAACCAGAAGTGAATCGTTCTAAAGCTGATCTAAGATCCTTAACCTGAGTTTTCAGGGAGGAATTTGTTGGGAACGAGATGGCTAGAGAGGGGGGGGGTGAATATAGCCAGCCACAAAATACTTGAGCTTTTAAAATCTTTCTGCACTTCAAGAATTAGGCAGCGGAAGCAAATGCAGAAACAGAAAACTAAACACAACAACCCAAAGCAAAGGAAAGCAAACCGACGCTAACACCTCGATATACAAGGTTCGGAGATAACTTGCTCCTACTCCTTGGCGTGCCCGTAAGGTGGGCGATCCCTTGATCGTCAGCAGATCAAGCCCCGGTAACCCCGGATAAGATAGAGCCTCCTTCACGGTGGAGAAACCTCTCCACAGATCTCACGGATGATATAACTTGAGTACATGAGATCACACAAGAAGGAACACTCACAAAGCTCTCACAGGAATGCAACAAGATCGCTCAAGAACAAAGTAACAGAGAGCACGAACACAGCCCAGCAACAACTTCCCAAGTTTTCTGTCTTGTTCGCCTCTGCTTCTAGCTTCGCCACTTAAGCTCTGCTCACCATCACAAGCTTCAACAGCATCCACTGAGCCAGCCTGAACCCACTGACCTCCCTGAGCACTCAGTCCACTGAAGACCTCCTCTCCAGCTGAGCCTCCGTCAGTCGCCAGCTGCGTCAGTTGCCCGTTGAAACCTGAGAACGAGAAACAGCCAAACCTGCTCAACGGAAAGCCTCCCATTGACCCTCCTTGAGTGTTTGAATCACCTGCTATCACCTGTACACTCCAACAGAGGCTTAGCAATGCATATCAAAACATATCAGCAATGTATCAGAGAATCAGCAGTGAAAACAGACGCGATCAGAGCTTCTGACAGCGTATTTGAATTAAAGTGATCGGTCACCGGACCGATCAGAGAGCCTCCTGATCGGTCACACAGACCGATCAGGCTGGTTCCAGACCGATCAGGCTACGTCCTGATCGATCCCCAACGCTCAATCAGAAATCGCGATTTCTTTGAGATTCTCCTGGACCGATCACCAGACCGATCCCAGGTCGTTGATCGTTCACCGGACCGATCCACCCTTATATGGGGCGATTTCTGAGTTTCGCAGGCTAAGCCTTCTGATCGGTTAATTGACCGATCAGGATGTCACCTGATCGGTCAGCAGTCCGATCAGGTCATCACCAGACCGATCAGGAACCGTCCTGATCGATCTTAGTGAGAAGCCCGCGAAGCTGGATCGTTCACCAGAACGATCTGCACAGTGATCCTGATCGGTCATCAGACCGATCAGGAGCAGTTCAGCAAGGGAACTCAACCTCACTGCTCACTCCCTGATCGGTCACCAGACCGATCAAGAGCCAGTCAATGGGTGAAACACATACTCCCTGATCGGTCACCAGATCGATCATGAGCAGCACAGTAGGTTCCCAACCTCACTGTGTGCTCCCTGATCGGTCACCCGACCGATCAGTCATCGCTGGATTGGTCACCAGACCGATCCACGAAGGAGCAGCGTGCCAGAATCCCTGATCGATCACCAGACCGATCCAGGGACTCAAACTCAGCCCTCCAAGCTAAGTTTCCATCCACCTTAGCCCTCCAAGCTAAGGATTTTCCATCTAACTCTCCAAGTTGGGAATTTGCACCTAACCCTCCAAGTTAGGACTTTTCACCTAGCCCTCCAAGCTAGGACTTTTCACCTAGCCCTCCAAGTTAGGACTTTTCACCCAACCCTTCCGAGTTAGAACTTCATCCAACCTAGCCCTCCAAGCTAGGCACCTGACCCTCCAAGCCAGGACTTTTCACCTAATTCTCCAGGATGGGAATTTGCACCTAACCCTCCAAGTTAGGACATTTCACCTAGCCCTCCAAGCTAGGACTTTTCACCCAAACCTTCCGAATTAGGACTTTTCCAACACCTGGCTTCACTCACCAGGACCCGGCTTCACTCACCGGGATTTCCAACACCTGGCTTCACTCACCAGGACCCGGCTTCACTCACCGGGATTTCCATTACCTGGCTTCACTCACCAGGACCCGGCTTCACTCACCGGGATTTCAACCTAGCTTCACAAGCTAGGACCTGGCTTCACTCACCAGGGTTTCATGCCCAGTCCTCGACCAGGACTTTAACCCAAATTCGCTCAACCAAACTTAAATCATTGTCAAACACCAAAACAACAATCGGGCCAGACTGCATCAACAATCTCCCCATTTTTGTTGTTTGACAACCCGATTTAAGTTTAGGTATCAATCAATTGAAGTCCGGTCAATTCTCATAAGGGAATCATGATCCTCCCCCTATAATAACCATAAACTTAATCAGCCATTCTCTCCCCCTTGTCAAACATCAAAAAGGGTATGGTTATTAAGTTTGAACATTCCCCCCCTCAAACACGGGTCTCTCCCCAAACCCAAAATAATCAAAGGATAATTTTTGAATTGCATATGAAAACATATACAGAAATATATCATGGTCAAACATGTATATGTTTCATATGACAAGGAAGTTAAAGGATGATTTTAGATTGCATATGAGAGACATATACCATAAATGTATCATGACAACAATGTATATGCATCACATGATAATAATTATCGCAGTTCCATCAGACTGATGATCGATACAGAAAAATTTCTGATTTATCTATGAACGATCAATTTTCAGAAAATTTTTTGTAATTCTGATTCGTTCAAGATCGGACTGCGTTATCACTTGGACTTCCATGTGAAGACATATACAGAAGTATATTATGGTCAAATATGTATATGCTTCATAGGACTAGTAAGGAATGCATCTGTATTTGAAACATAGTCCTGATTGGCCTCCATGACCAACCAGGTCTGTTGATTACGTGATACAGAAGGATATCTGATTAGTCTGGAGAGCGATTAAATTTCAGAAAAATTTCTGAAACTCTGATACGTTCCTGATCAGACTGCATTAACAATTGACATTCCATAACCGGGGAGTAGACTCTATTAATATTCGATATTTCAGAAAAATTTCTGAAACACGACATTAAGACCAAGAGTCATGACTCAAACAAACCCTTTCTTATGAATTTGAACATTCCAACATAGGTTTGTATCAAATCAGTATTTAGGTTTTGTTTCAAGTACCACTTGAACAAATTTTTACTTCCTTAGTACCAGGATTGTACCAATGGAGGATCAAATATGTTTCAATTGTAATTGGTTTGTATCAGATTTGTATGTGGTATGATCATTACACTGATACAATTTGATGAGAAGAGATTGGCTTGAGGAGGTTTTGGATCAATTTGGAACGATCTGGGAGTTCCTTGATCAGAGTTGGTCTGATCGGTCACCAGACCGATCAGAATCACCCCTGATCGGTCGGTGGACCGATCAGGGATGATACAGAATGGTTTCTGAAACTGATCAGTTTCAGAAACAAGTTCGTTTCAACTCTTAATCACTCTAATCCCTAATATAATCAGATTTACTCCCTAAATGAGTTCCATTAACCATAAATCATTTAATCAAAGCAAGCAATCTGATTTGGGTCTCTTAACTAAGCTTCATTTCACATCAAGGATTAAGAATTTCCATGGATTAATATACCATCACTAGGTTGACTGATCAATTATGTCCTAAGCATGTTCTTGGCATGATCTTAAGTTTTCAAAACAGATTTATGTCAAATCATGATAAGTATGCTCTAAGCATGAACTTGAATGTCAAAACATGTTTGTGTCAAAGCATGATCATATCAAGAAACCTTAGTTTGATACAAGGGAATCACTAGGTCATAGAAGGTTAAACAGTGAATTTTAAAACTCATGGTGATGCCTTGTGAGATTTTTATAATGATCAACCCAAACTATATGTTCATCTTGTTCTTAAACATGCATTCATGTGTTATAACACATACAAGATACTCATGGCATACTTGGGCTTGAGATAAGACATTTCATAAACCATAACTTGCATGAAAACACAAATTGCAACAATAAAACCAATTCTTTTAAGCAATTCGTGCCCAAGAGCAAATTATGTGTGAATCTAAACCCTTCATGCAATATATAAAAACAATTTCCAAGGCTTGTTGACTTATTTTGAAACTAGTGTAACCTTAGCCTTGGGTTTGGAGCACCACTTATCAACAACCTATGTTGATAGATGCTCCCCCTCAATCAAAGCTATACAATTCTAAATATGGAGGTTTTAGGTACCCAAAATTTGGGACCTAATGAATCTACAATGAAGGACTTAGGCACCCATGCCTTAGTCTTTTTCTTCTTAACCTTTTGAACCCTAGAATTGTTTTGTGCTCTAAATTGGGTTCTTGACATTAAAGATACAAAGGTTGGTTCCTTAGGTCGGTAACCCATACCGGCCTTGTTGTAAACCGCCCTTTGGGAGTTTAAGATCATATCTAGGGTTTTGGAACTAGATGAGAATTTCTCAAGAACATTCTTGAGATTTTCAACTTCGCTCTTTAAGTCCTTATTGTCATTCTCAAGGGTCTTAACATGCAAGTCATCAATTACCTCATCCTTAGAGGTTTTTAAATGTTCTACTTCCAATTTCAAAGATTTAACTTTGGCCTTAGAATTTTTAAGCATCTTAGTTAGACATGCGATGACTCGGTAGCACTTATCTAACTTGGGAGAAATTACCTCTTCATCATCCGAAGATGATGAAGGCTCGGTTGAAGAGCTTGATTCGTCATCACTCTCCTCCTTTGAATCTTCTAAGGCCACTAGAGCCACATGACAGTGAGTCCTCTCCTCCATTTTCTTCTTTTTGTCACCTGCCACTAAAGCCAACCCTTTCTCCTTTGGGCTTGTGTTAGAGATCTCATGTAATTCCATTTCACAAAATAGATCTTCTAACTTAACAATTGAAAAATCTTTGGAAACCTTGTAGGCATCCACCATGGATGACCACAAAGTATTCCTAGGGAAGGCTTTGAGTACATACCTCACTAGGTCTCTATTTTCCACCTTTTCATCGATGGAGTGCATGCCGTTGATGATTTCTTTGAACCGACAATGAAGCATACTTACAGTTTCGTTTTCTCCCATTGTCAAGTTCTGGAGTTGGCCGAGAAAGAGATCCTTCTTGGCAGTCCGGGTGTCTTGAGTTCCTTCATGGAGCTCAAGAAGTTTATTCCATAGATCTTTGGCAGAGGTGAATGGGCCAACCTTGATTAGCTGTTCTTTGGTCATCCCACATTGCAAGGTCACGATAGCTCTGGCATTTGCTTCCCCCTTCCGGATTTGCTCAGGCGACCACTTGAAAAACTCAAGCTCCTTTCCTTCATTATCCTTTGGAAGGGAAAACCCTTCCTTGACAGCGAACCATAAGCTCATGTTTGTCTTCAAGTAAAACTCCATTCTTGACTTCCAATATGAAAAATCAGTGTCGTCGAGGAATGAAGGTCGGTTTGTGCTCATTCCTTCTCTTCCAGCCATCATGTTGTAAGCTCTCAGATGTTAAGCCTTGAACAGAGCCCCAAGCTCTGATACCACTTGTTGGGAACGAGATGGCTAGAGAGGGGGGGGTGAATATAGCCAGCCACAAAATACTTGAGCTTTTAAAATCTTTCTGCACTTCAAGAATTAGGCAGCGGAAGCAAATGCAGAAACAGAAAACTAAACACAACAACCCAAAGCAAAGGAAAGCAAACCGACGCTAACACCTCGATATACAAAGTTCGGGGATAACTTGCCCCTACTCCTTAGCATGCCCGTAAGGTGGGCGATCCCTTGATCGTCGGCAGATCAAGCCCCGGTGACCCCGGATAAGATAGAGCCTCCTTCTCGGTGGAGAAACCTCTCCACAGATCTCACGGATGATATAACTTGAGTACAGGAGATCACACAAGAAGGAACACTCACAAAGCTCTCACAGGAATGCAACAAGATCGCTCAAGAACAAAGTAACAGAGAGCATGAACACAGCCCAGCAACAACTTCCCAAGTTTTCTGTCTTGTTCACCTCTGCTTCCAGCTTCGCCACTTAAGCTCTGCTCACCATCACAAGCTTCAACAGCATCCACTGAGCCAGCCTGAACCCACTGACCTCCCTGAGCACTCAGTCCACTGAAGACCTCCTCTCCAGCTGAGCCTCCGTCAGTCGCCAGCTGCGTCAGTTGCCAGTTGAAACCTGAGAATGAGAAATAGCCAAACCTGCTCAACGGAAAGCCTCCCATTGACCCTCCTTGAGTGTTTGAATCACTTGCTATCACCTGTACACTCCAACAGAGGCTTAGCAATGCATATCAAAACATATCAGCAATGTATCAGAGAATCGGCAGTGAAAACAGACGCGATCAGAGCTTCTGACAGCGTATTTGAATTAAAGTGATCGGTCACCGGACCGATCAGAGAGCCTCCTGATCGGTCACACAGACCGATCAGGCTGGTTCCAGACCGATCAGGCTCCGTCCTGATCGTTCCCCAACGCTCAATCAGAAATTGCGATTTCTTTGAGATTCTCCTGGACCGATCACCAGACCGATCCCAGGTCGTGGATCGTTCACCGGACCGATCCACCCTTATATCGGGCGATTTCTGAGTTTCGCAGGCTAAGCCTTCTGATCGGTCAACTGACCGATCAGGGTGTCACCTGATCGGTCAACAGTCCGATCAGGTCATCACCAGACCGATCAGGAACCGTCCTGATCGATCTTAGTGAGAAACCCGTGAAGCTGGATCGTTCACCAGAACGATCTGCACAGTGATCCTGATTGGTCATCAGACCGATCAGGAGCAGTTCAGCAAGGGAACTCAACCTCACTGCTCACTCCCTGATCGGTCACCAGACCGATCAGGAGCCAGTCAATGGGTGAAACGCATACTCCCTGATCGGTCACCAGATCGATCAGGAGCAGCATAGTAGGTTCCCAACCTCACTGTGTGCTCCCTGATCGGTCACCCGACCGATCAGTCATCACTGGATCGGTCACCAGACCGATCCACGAAGGAGCAGCGTGCCAGAATCCCTGATCGATCACCAGACCGATCCAGGGACTCAAACTCAGCCCTCCAAGCTAAGTTTCCATCCACCTTATCCCTCCAAGCTAAGGATTTTCCATCTAACTCTCCAAGTTGGGAATTTGCACCTAACCCTCTAAGTTAGGACTTTTCACCTAGCCCTCCAAGCTAGGACTTTTCACCTAGCCCTCCAACCTAGGACTTTTCACCTAACCCTTCCGAGTTAGAACTTCATCCAACCTAGCCCTCCAAGCTAGGCACCTGACTCTCCAAGCCAGGACTTTTCACCTAATTCTCCAGGATGGGAATTTGCACCTAACCCTCCAAGTTAGGACTTTTCACCTAGCCCTCCAAGCTAGGACTTTTCACCCAACCCTTCTGAATTAGGACTTTTCCAACACCTGGCTTCACTCACCAGGACCCGGCTTCACTCACCGGGATTTCCAACACCTGGCTTCACTCACCAGGACCCGACTTCACTCACCGGGATTTCCATTACCTGGCTTCACTCACCAGGACCCGACTTCACTCACCGGGATTTCAACCTAGCTTCACTCACTAGGATTTCCATCACCTGGCTTCTCTCACCAGGACCCGGCTTCACTCACCGGGATTTCAACCTAGCTTCACAAGCTAGGACCTGGCTTCACTCACCAGGGTTTCATGCCCAGTCCCCGACCAGGACTTTAACCCAAATTCGCTCAACCAAACTTAAATCATTGTCAAACACCAAAACAACAATCGGGTCAGACTGCATCAACAGAATTCTCTTTCTCAAGTTTTTCAACTTGATAAGAGGTTCCTTCTTGAACCTTCTCAGTTAAGGGTTTAGAGTCAGCTCCCTCTTTCAGGAGTTTTACTTCCTGTTGGAGGGATTCGACTCGGAGTTTAGCTTTCGCCAAATCTCGAGAAAGATAAGATATTAATTCATTTAATTGACTTCTAGTAAATCCACTTACCTTGATTTCGCTGTCCTTTGAAAATGTCAGTCTGCCGTCGTCCTGTTTTGATTCTGACTCGGTCTCGACTTCTTCTGAGGCGGTTAGTGCGAGTAGGTTCGATTGTGGGACCTCTTCTTCTTCTTCGGAGGATGACTCGTCCCATGTTGCTTGAAGTGCTTTCTTCTTCCTTACCTTCTTTGCTTCCTTCAAGTTAGGGCATTCGGTCTAGTAGTGGCTGATAGATACCATTTTATCGATAATTTTAGATGTTAAAATCCATGTTTGACTTATATTTTTATTGCTTAATTGTGAAATTGCCCTAGGTTTTAGAACTTACCTTTATTTTGGACTTAATTGCAAATTTGCATTAAATTGGATTATTTGGCCACTAAATTTTCTGATATATTTTTGTAGGCATTAAAGGATCCTAGACCTAGGGCATATTGGGTCAAACTTGAGTCGGAAGTGAACCGGATCGAATTATCAAGCCTACGATTAATCCGGGCCGTCCGATTCAAGAGCGGCTAGATCTGAGCCATCCGGGACGATCTGAAGCAATCCGAGCTAGGGTTAGGGTTGATCAAGCTCACTAATCAAGATCTGAATGTTTCATCCCAATCAGAGCTCAATCAACCATTGGATCAAGCTTGGAGGGCTCTAGAGCGTCCATTCAAAGATTAGGGTGATCTGGACCATCCGTTGCTCATCTGGAGGATCCGAGCTACCACGAGGCAGATCCTGACCCCAGATCATCATCATCAAAGTTTGGCTCCAATCAGAGCAAGATCAGCTGTTGGATCTCCTCCGATCAATCTGGGCCGTCCGTTGATAACTATTTAATCAAAACTTCACAGCAGCTCTTCCCTGTCGCGTCTCCGCCTCTACAGTAGCCTTCATCGAGTTCTTCAGTTCTTCAGTGTTTTTTCTCAATTTCCGGGGCGCGACCCCTCGATTCTTCATCAAGATCATCTTCTGGATCTTTGGAGGTCAGTTTTGTTGGAGAATTCAGCTCGAATTCGCGCCGGACAGAGCTATTTGAGGGTTTCGGTGGCTCTGTTGTCTGACCACTCGAATCTCATCCACAAGCCATTTCAGATCACCTGAGCCACTTGTAGGGGTTCTCAGGTGAGCTCAGAGGGTCTTCGATTCTTCATCGCCATCCCATTATTTGAGATTGAAGGGGTTCGGATTGGATTTCCCCATATGACGCAGTTTGAGCAGTGTTCATCATGCGAGGCTGATTTCCACTGATTTGCTGAGCCTAGGGGTTCGAAGCCAGCTCTTGATTGACAACCAAGAAGATTTTGAGCTTAGGGAAGATTGAGGAGTAACTTAGATAGTTAAATTTCAGTGTTTGTAGCTTAAATTCCATTTCTGCACTGTTCTGTTTCTGCATTTTCGTATCAGCTGCTTAGATTTAGTTTTCTGAATAGTTGAGCTTAATTAGGTTGTCAATCTTTAAGTTAGTTAGTTTACGAGCTTGTTTAGATGACAATTAGATTTAATTTCAGCTAGTTTGCAGTTTAAATTGTTGTGTGCCCATTTCTAGCTAGCGTGCCATTTAATTTCTGCTATTTCAGTTTCAGTTTCAATATATTTCAATCTGTAGTTTCTGAATTTGCACCAATTAAGTTTCAGTTCCAAGGAATTTTACTGAGCAGTAGTTGAAAACAATCAATCTTCGTTGCTTGTTTGGTTTTAACATCCAAATCATTTCTGAATTTCACAAGGCAGTCCTTGATTTCTGCATTTTTGCATTGAGTCTTCACAAATGCATTTCAAATTTTAGTTGCTTGAATTGGTTGGAACTTGCTCTGAAATTCTGCATCCATTCTTGCAAGGTTCTTCATCAATAGTTAGCTGTTCAATTTGCATTCGGTCAGCTGCAATTATTAACTAACAGATTCAGTTTTTGGCACAGAACCAGCCCTGATTTTATTTCTGCATTCCTTAATTCGTAGCTGCTGAATCTTGTACCAGTTTGACTTCAATTGAAGTCAGTTGCTTGCATTGAGTTTGTACCAAGTTCAGAGGTCATTTATGCAATTAGGTTTAAAGTCCTGCATGAGTTTTTATTCGAAATTCAGTCCTGCATTACCCTGTTCTTGTGCAGTTTCTGCACTGTCAATTCTCCATCAGCTGTATTGAGTGATAAGTTCAGTATCTATTGCAGAAATTCAATTTCATATCATGTTGAATTATGTATCAACTGAAACCCAGCAAACTGATTGACTTTAGCTTGAGTCTTAGTTGGCTTGTTTTGAAGTTTTACATTGTATAAGTTCTGAAGTTAGCAGCTCTCATTTCTGCATTCAATGTTCTCTGAAATTCTGCAGTTGGTGGCAATTCAGTTTGCTTTGGTCTGAGTTTTTCGAGATAAGTACATTTTGTAGTGTACATTTAAGTTTGGAAATAGTTTTTTATGCATTCAGTACATTCTCGAACTGAAAGTTCTTTTCGGCAATCTCATTTGTAAATGGTTTGAACTTTGTATCAAGTAAAGCATTGGCATTGGTTTTGTATCAATTTGGTTGAAGATTGATTTCCATTTGGTTTGTTGGGTGTAATAATTCTTGAAGAAGTTCTTTGCATGAGAATCAATCGAAATTGGTTTGACTTCATATCAGGTTGGTTTTCTGAATTAGGCTAAGTGCATTTAAGCTTCCAAATTATTTGAGTTCATTGTTGGAATCACTTGGGTTAAGTTCCATAGCCGAGTCCTTGCCTTTTTTTTTCCTTGATGTTTTCATTTCCAATTGCAACCCAAAACCCAATTTTGATTTGAAACCCGAAAACACAAACGACACCTAAATACAAGCGCGAATCAAACAAACCTTCAACTAATCCCTGAGAAAAATACGACCTGTGGCCCCTTTATTATATTTTCATACTTTTGATTGCAAAAAGGGTTTCCAGTTATTCATTCACATTTAAATTCTGATGGTCCCACACTTTCGTGACAATTTAATCTAGTATATTCGGGGTTCTATCAAATTTTTGGCGCCGTTGCCGGGGAAGCAACTAGTTGATTTGTTTGATTTTTGCTTGTATGCTTTTTGACATATCATTGGGTTCTATTTTCTGTTGCTTTATTTTTGTATACGGTTGCTGCCATTTTTCTTGTTTGTTTTGTGACAGGGCTGCAAGATCAAAATATTTTCAACTGCACAATCCGAACAATCTGAGCTCAAAGATGCACTGGAGGAGTTAAAAAATGTGATTAAGCACTTAAAATCCCAACAGAGACCCAACCGTGATTCATCTACTTACCCACAGCCATTTCAACAATTTCAGCAGCCATAACAACAAAAATTTCAACAGCCCTACTCAAATTTCCAATAAATTCAGAATGGGCAACCCCAATTTTCAGTTTTTGAGCAACCCAATCAATTTTTTCAGCCACCATTACAACAATTCGAGCAACCACAACAATTCCAACAATTTCAGCCGGACTTTCAGCCAATTCAACCAAATTTCCAGAATTTTCAGAATGGGCAGCCTTTCCAAAATTTTCAGCCCAATCAACCAAATTTTCAGCAAGAGTTTCAGCCCCAGTTTCAGCAATTTCAGCCTTCTAATCCGAATTTCCAGCCTACATTTCAGCAATTCGAACCTCAATTTCAGCCATATCATCAAGGGCAGCAAGGTTTTCAATCATTTCCAGCTTTCCAAACTCAAAATCAACAAAATTTTTAGCCTTATCAGCCCGCTAATCAGTCTTACCAACAGCCATGTTTTCAAGGATCTCAGCAAGCTCAACCATTTCAGCCAACTACTTCATCATTTCAAGGTCAGTCAAGGAGCTATGCTAACCAAGGAGGCTATGGGAGTTCTAGTGCAGGAAATGTGCCCCAATAGAAGGTCGAGGAAATGTTTCAACAAATTATGCAACAACGAAGAATGGAGGAGATGTTTGAACAAGTTGTACAATATCATCAAAAGCAGCAAAGGCTTCAAGACATCAAAAGAGGCGTTGGACAAATTGCTAGTCAAATGAATCAAATGCAAGTTCAAGGATCAAGCCAACCATCTCCTCAGGCTACTCAGGATTTTAAGGGGTATGATCGTGAACTAATGTGGAGGTTAGAAGAAGAAGACGAAGTAATCATCAAATATTGGGCACCTACAGCATGCGTTCCTCCGGAGATTCCTACTCAAAATTCATTTTCAAATTTTTCAGCTCCAGAAGAAGAAACTGAAGCTCTACAGGACCATTCTAGACTTTTAATTTGTGATGATAGTATTATTGATGGTCCTAATTTTTCTGATGTTGTTGTTGTAGATATTACAGGAGAAGCATGCATAGGAGATAATTCCACAGGTGTAGGGGACTGCACTAAGCCCCAGGGACCACCACAAGATTCAGAAGATGAACCAGAAAATGTAGGGACTTGCATGGTGGAAGCAAGCACCCAAGGATCACTAGTTGAGTATCCACCAGAGCCTGAGGCTGAAGAGGAGCATGAACTTGACCAGGAGGAGGCCATAGTTACATCTACTTTTGTAGAACCTCCAGGTATTTTTTAGCAGGATCAGGTAAATTCTCCTCCTAATTTTTCTAAAAATTGCATAGAGGTACCTCAAACTGATTTTATTGTTTGTGATATACTTAGGGATGCATCTCTTGTAGAATTTAATTTTGAAAAATCCCTAGAGGTACCTAGTGTTGAATTGGTTGAATTTGAAGCATATGGTGATACATTAGATGCCAATGCTGAATGTGAAAATTTTTTAGAAGAGCCTGAAATTGATATTGATTGTTGTGATGAGTCTCTTGATATATCTTATGCTGAAAATAATTTTGAAAAATTCATTGAGGCACCTGAGATTGATTTTATTGGCTGTGACACATTGCTTGATACACCCTTGATGGAAAATAATTGTGAAATTTCTATTGATGAGCCAGAAATTGATTTCTTTATTTGTGATGAGTATCTGGATGCAAATTTTGTAGGAAATGATTTTGAAAATTTCATTGAGATACCAGAATTTGATTTAATTGGACATGATGCAGTTTTGGATTCACTTTATGCAGAGACTGATATTATTTTATTTCTTTCTGACCCTGCACACTTGAGAGAGGTATTACATTGTTTTGCAGGGTCCAGAAGACTTCAGGAGTGGGTGCTCCAACTGAACAGACTTCAGCCTCCTGGAAGGACTTCTGAAAAGCATCAAGAAGGAGGAGATGATTTTACTCTAATTCGAAGCACTCCACCTCTTCAATGGATTCTGAACCTAAATCGCCTGCGGCCACCAGAGCAATTTTTTATGAAGTTCAAGTGTGGGGGAGTCCTAGCTCTTCCAGCCACTCATACCCCCCCACTACCGCGATGGAGGCTACTTCTGGATAGACTCCGTCCACCAGAATAAAGGGGAGTTTGATTTTTCTTGTATTTTCTTTTATTTTATTTTTCATTTTCATGCTTCCTAGAATTAGAATTTTCCTTTGAACTGAGTCCTTGTAAATAAATGCAGGTTATTTCTTTTGCCACTTTTTCTTGCATGATTAGGAAATAAAAGTATCCCTCTAGGTTATCTTCATGTCATTTTAGAATCTCTTGGAAAATAAATTAAATTTGGTTGTTAAAACTTAGGGTTTGAGCTAATGGATGAATTCTTGGATGCTTGAGTACTATTTAGCTTTAGATTCTTAATTGAAGACTTGAGATGAATTATTCTTACCTAGTGAGATTAGCCTTATATTGTGATACACATATGTTATTGTACTCTAGAACTTGCTTAGGTTCTTTCAAAATCATATTTCAATGATTGGATCACATCTATAGAGACTAATCACCTTGTTTACCTTTCTATATCAATTTTGGCAAAAATCATGTTCAATCCATTTTTCTTTCCTTATTCCTAATCTTAACCCCAATTTTTCTATGGATTTGTTTGCTTGGGATGTTTTCTTGATACTATTTTGCCCGAGACGGACAAAGATTTAAGTGTGGGGGAGTGATTAGTGTTTTGGAAAAGTTTTGTACCAAGGATGCACTTCATTTCGGAAAAAAAAAATTTTTTTTTTTTGCCAAGTTGATTTGAGCTGGAGTCAAAAATGAGCAAGAAGAAGTGGACAAAGATTGAAAATAATTAAAGATTCTTGACCATCAATTGGAGATCCAAGCCATGTTGTGCCAAGGTGAATTCGGCTGAAATTCTTTGCCAAAGAGGGAAGAAAAACATTTTTTAGCATGTTTCGGCCAGCTCACTAAATGCTGGAATTCTATGCCAAACATGAGGGAAGAAAGGAGTTTTTGTGAGCAAATTAGCAATGGAATGACAGCTGAACTTGATTTAAGACCTGAGCTGAATTGAGATGCAAGGTTAAAAATCTGAACAAGTGCAGAAACAATTTTAGAAAGCTGCAGAATGTTCTTCCCTGCTGCCGTGGAGCTGAAAATTTCAGTTATAAACAAAAGAAGATCCAAGGTAGTACATGTGCCAAGTCGAATTCAGCTGAGAAGCAAAAGAAATCTGCAACAAGAAAAGAAAAGAAGAACAAAAATCTGCAATGGAAGACAAAAGTCTGGCACGCAATAGAATAGAAGGAAAAATGTTGTGCCAAAGAAAATTCTGGAAGCTACCTTTGGGCAGAAAAATTGGGATTGGAGCTGTTCTTTGCGAAAGAAATCAGCCACACCTTGTTGGAGGCCTGAAATCAGCTGTTCAGAATTCGAAAGAAGCTGAGAAAAGTCTGAATTCTGTGCAGTAAGTTGAGTCAAAAACAAGTTGTGCAGAAAATGGAAAGAAGTGAGTATGAAGCTGATTTGATTAGAAATGACTTAGATTAGAACTTGAACTGAATGGCAACTAATATGAATTGAATTCGGCTGAGTTGAAGCTGACCAAATCTGATCAGGGCAGAAGATTTGTGCCAAAAACAGAGAAAAGAAAAAAATCTGCTAGGCAGTGCAGTAATTGAAATTCTAGGCAGTGCAGGGATTGAAATGTAAATGAATTGAGTTGAAACTAATGTGGCTGCTGCAAAGGATGCTGAAAAGGACTCAAAATAAACCCACTCGAAGCCCAAGAGGTTTTGGAGAGCAGCAAGTTGATACTTAAGCTGAAAATTCAGTTATAAAAGAAGAAAAATCAGTAGGAAGGTGATAAAGACAGTTTGTACCAACTTGCAACCTAAGTTGAGTTTTTGAGGCTATGAATCAAGGCAGTAGGTATAGGAATGTATTCAGTTCTGTCCCATGGTGCTAAGCAGAATGTAAACTAAGGAAGAAAAATATTTTTGCAGCTAAGAAGAGAAAAAAAATGAGAAGAGAGAAACAAAAACAAGGGTGGCACGCAAATGGAAGACTTGGCACTATAAAATCATTGAAGTTTCTCTTATCCGAACCAAAACCTTGCTCCATTACATAATTGACCTTATTACAGAGAAAGAAAAATCAGGAGGAAAGAAAAGGAAGAAATTGACACGCAAATGGCAACATTGGCACAAAAGGGACTAGTGAGGAATTTTTATTGAATTTTTGAAGGACAAGGCAAAAGTTTACATCCATGACACTTTTTATAGCATTAGAGGACTGTCAAGAGGGGCAAAGTACATTGGAAACATACTTGAGCACTCAAGTCTTCCACTCCATCAATTTTTCCATTTTCTTGCTTTTATTCCATTTCTTATCATTTTTCATGTTTTCACTTGTTTTTATAGATATTGATCCTAATCATGATTAATGGTTGAGATTAGACAATAAGCAAGCCTATGGTAGTGCAAGAAGCATTTGTGTAAGAGTGAGCTCCACTTCCACCACCAACTTAGAACATAAGAGAGAGCCACCAAAAACTTCCCATGAAAGGCTAGTGATTTAAATTCATCTCAATGACTCATGATGGATGAAAAGGCTAAGTTGTTGATTTAAGAACAAGATACTAATCCATAGAGCTTAGATTTATGAGAATTGACAACCCTAGGTAATTTCTTTTCATTTATTTCTAATTATGCTTAAGAAAGCCTAAGGGATACTTATTTAGTAGTTTCGCGAGACGCTCAAGGTTAAGTGTGGGGGAGTTGATAGATACCATTTTATTGATAATTTTAGATGTTAAAATCCATGTTTGACTTATATTTTTATTGCTTAATTGTGAAATTGCCCTAGGTTTTAGAACTTACCTTTATTTTGGACTTAATTGCAAATTTGCATTAAATTGGATTATTTGGCCACTAAATTTTCTGATATATTTTTGTAGGCATTAAAGGATCCTGGACCTAGGGCATATTGGGTCAAACTTGAGTCGGAAGTGAACCGGATCGAATTATCAAGCCTACGATTAATCCGGGCCGTCCGATTCAAGAGCGGCTAGATCTGAGCCATCCGGGACGATCTGAAGCAATCCGAGCTAGGGTTAGGGTTGATCAAGCTCATAATCAAGATCTGAAGGTTTCATCCCAATCAGAGCTCAATCAACCGTTGGATTAAGCTTGGAGGGCTCTAGAGCGTCCATTCAAAGATTAGGGTGATCTGGACCATCCGTTGCTCATCTGGAGGATCCGAGCTACCACGAGGCAGATCCTGACCCCAGATCATCATCATCAAAGTTTGGCTCCAATCAGAGCAAGATCAGCCATTGGATCTCCTCCGATCAATCTGGGCCATCCGTTGATAACTATTTAATCAAAACTTCACAGCAGCTCTTCCCTGTCGCGTCTCCGCCGCTACAGTAGCCTTCATCGAGTTCTTCAATGTTTTTTCTCAATTTCCGGGGCGCGACCCCTCGATTCTTCATCAAGATCATCTTCTGGATCTTTGGAGGTCAGTTTTGTTGGAGAATTCAGCTTGAATTCGCGCCGGACAGAGCTATTTGAGGGTTTCGGTGGCTCTGTGGTCTGACCACTCGAATCTCATCCACAAGCCATTTCAGATCACCTGAGCCACTTGTAGGGGTTCTCAGGTGAGCTCAGAGGGTCTTCGATTCTTCATCGCCATCCCATTATTTGAGATCGAAGGGGTTCGGATTGGATTTCCCCATATGACGCAGTTTGAGCAGAGTTCATCATGCGAGGCCGATTTCCACTGATTTGCTGAGCCTAGGGGTTCGAAGCCAGCTCTTGATTGACAACCAAGAAGATTTTGAGCTTAGGGAAGATTGAGGAGTAGCTTAGATAGTTAAATTTCAGTGTTTGTAGCTTAAATTCCATTTCTGCACTGTTCTGTTTCTGCATTTTCGTATCAGCTGCTTAGATTTAGTTTTCTGAATAGTTGAGCTTAATTAGGTTGTCAATCTTTAAGTTAGTTAGTTTACGAGCTTGTTTAGATGACAATTAGATTTAATTTCAGCTAGTTTGCAGTTTAAATTGTTGTGTGCCCATTTCTAGCTAGCGTGCCATTTAATTTCTGCTATTTCAGTTTCAGTTTCAATATATTTCAATCTGTAGTTTCTAAATTTGCACCAATTAAGTTTCAGTTCCAAGGAATTTTACTGAGCAGTAGTTGAAAACAATCAATCTTCGTTGCTTGTTTGGTTTTAACATCCAAATCATTTCTGAATTTCACAAGGCAGTCCATGATTTCTGCATTTTTGCATTGAGTCTTCACAAATGCATTTCAAATTTTAGTTGCTTGAATTGGTTGGAACTTGCTCTGAAATTCTGCATCCATTCTTGCAAGGTTCTTCATCAATAGTTAGCTGTTCAATTTGCATTCGGTCAGCTGCAATTCTTAACTAACAGATTCAGTTTTTGGCACAGAACCAACCCTGATTTTATTTCTGCATTCCTTAATTCGTAGCTGCTGAATCTTGTACCAGTTTGACTTCAATTGAAGTCAGTTGCTTGCATTGAGTTTGTACCAAGTTCAGAGGTCATTTATGCAATTAGGTTTAAAGTCCTGCATGAGTTTTTATTCGAAATTCAGTCCTGCATTACCCTGTTCTTGTGCAGTTTCTGCACTGTCAATTCTCCATCAGCTGTATTGAGTGATAAGTTCAGTATCTATTGCAGAAATTCAATTTCATATCATGTTGAATTATGTATCAACTGAAACCCAGCAAACTGATTGACTTTAGCTTGAGTCTTAGTTGGCTTGTTTTGAAGTTTTACATTGTATAAGTTCTGAAGTTAGCAGCTCTCATTTCTGCATTCAATGTTCTCTGAAATTCTGCAGTTGGTGGCAATTCAGTTTGCTTTGGTCTGAGTTTTTCGAGATAAGTACATTTTGTAGTGTACATTTAAGTTTGGAAATAGTTTTTTATGCATTCAGTACATTCTCGAACTGAAAGTTCTTTTCGGCAATCTCATTTGTAAATGGTTTGAACTTTGTATCAAGTAAAGCATTGGCATTGGTTTTGTATCAATTTGGTTGAAGATTGATTTCCATTTGGTTTGTTGGGTGTAATAATTCTTGAAGAAGTTCTTTGCATGAGAATCAATCGAAATTGGTTTGACTTCATATCAGGTTGGTTTTCTGAATTAGGCTAAGTGCATTTAAGCTTCCAAATTATTTGAGTTCATTGTTGGAATCACTTGGGTTAAGTTCCATAGCCGAGTCCTTGCCTTTTTTTTTCCTTGATGTTTTCATTTCCAATTGCAACCCAAAACCCAATTTTGATTTGAAACCCGAAAACACAAACGACACCTAAATACAAGCGCGAATCAAACAAACCTTCAACTAGTTCCTGAGAAAAATACGACCTGTGGCCCCTTTATTACATTTTCATACTTTTGATTGCAAAAAGGGTTTCCAGTTATTCATTCACATTTAAATTCTGATGGTCCCACACTTTCGTGACAATTTAATCTAGTAAATTCGGGGCTCTATCAGTGGCCCTTCTTCTTGCACTCGTAACAGGTTACGTTGGGCATGCTCTTTTCATTTGTGGGTTCAGCTGGTTCATCCTTTCTTCGGCTGGCTTTCCTTTTGTTGGTTTGGTTCTTCAATTCCTTGTAGTAGTTTCTTGCCAGTCGGACCAGCTTTGGTCGATCTCCTTCATCTTCAGATTCTGAGTCTGATTCAGACTCAGGTTTTGGTTGTGGTTTCTTCTTGGATTTCTTTTCAGATTTACCTGCAATAAAGGCAATACCTTTCTCGGCCAGGGTATAGTTAGTCTGCTCATGTAATTCTAATTTAGAAAACAATTCATCTAATTTAATTTTTGAGAGGTCCCTTGAAACCTTGTATGCATCTACCATAGATGCCCACAAGGTGTTTCTTGGGAAAGCATTTAAAGCGTACCTTATTAGGTCACGGTTTTCTACCTTGTGACTGATGGTGTGCAGTCCGTTCATTAGTTCCTGGATTCGGGCGTGAAGCTGAGCTGCTGTTTCGTTGTCGGTCATTTTGATTGTATATAGCTTGTTCAGGAGCAAATCTCTCTTGCTGATCCGAGTGTCTGATGTTCCTTCGTGCAGCTCAATCAGTTTCCCCCACAGCTCCTTGGCACTGTTGAAAGGACCCACCCGGTTTAGCTCTTCTTTTGTTAAGCCGCATTGGAGGGTCTGGGTCGCCTTTGCATTCGCTTCAATTTTCCATTTCAGAGCGGTGTCCCACTCCGTGTAGGTTTGAGGTACTCCAGCATTTTTCGGAATCTCCAGTCCGGACTGGATGATTATCCACATGTCCACCTGAGTTTTCAGGTGGATCTCCATTCTACTCTTCCAGTAGGAGAAGTCTTCATATTTCTTTCTTCATACCATACTACTAATCCAAGACCAAGTTTTGGGATATCTCTCTTTTTCTTAAGTTTCAGATAAATGACCATGCAAGAAGGCTTCAGCACTGCAAGACCACTTTCACTAGACACAGGCTCATACTCAGGGTCAGGCTGAGCTCCATGTAGTCTAGGCTCACCATCATCAGACTCATCCGCAACGCCTCCAATACTTGGACTTTCATCCAATCCTAATCTCCTAAGTTTGAATTAAACTCCTTCTACATCTCCTGAATGATCAATCACATTTGGGGTCTCCTCAAATGTAACATCAGAAGATTCTTCAACTAACTTAGACTTCTTGTTGTAAACTCGGTAAGCTTTGCTGACAAGGGAATACCCGACAAGTATCCCTTCATCAGCTTTTGCTGTGAACTTTCCAAGATGATCCTTGGTGTTTAGAATGAACACCTTACACCCAAACACCCGGAGATGTCTAACTGTAGGCGGTCTTCCAAACCAAAGTTCATGTGGAGTCTTTCCTAAAAACCTATGGATAAGGACTCGATTTTGCACATAGCAAGCTGTGTTTACAGCTTTTAACCCATAAGTAGCTCGGTAAGGAGTACTCATTAAGCATGCTTCGTGCAGCCTCTTGTAGGACTCGATTCTTCCTCTGTACAACATCATTTTGCTGTGGTGTTCTAGGAGTAGAGAACTCATGTCTATATCCTTTCTCTTGGAAAAATTCTAAAAACCTATGGTTTTGAAATTCACTTCCATAATCACTCCTAATGGTTTTGATTGTTATAGACTTTTCATTTTCAGTTCTTCTACAAAATGAAATAAAAATGTCTAAGGTTTGGTCCTTATGTTTTAGGAAATAGGTCAATGTATATCTAGTATAATCATCAACAATCACAAAACAATATCTACTAAAATCCGAAAAATTCCCAAATTGGTGGTTGCACCAAATTTGAGCTTCCCTGCTCTGATACCACTTGTTGGATCGAGAGAAACGATAGAGGGGGGTGAATATCGTAAAACGTTCAGATTAATAAGTTAGAGAAATTACGCAGCAAAAATTTAAATTAAACACGCAAACACCAAGTTTTTTACTTGGTTCGGAGTCGCGGTCGGCTCCTACTCCAAGGCCCACGGTCGTTGACCGTTTTCTGCGGGCAATTCTATATTTTCGCAAAACCAGTTAACAAGTATTGAATTACAAGTATAGTAATGTAAACTTTAAAGAACGCTCTTCGCTACCGACGTCCAGTGTGGATATTCTTTTCGGAGCAGGAGGACGTTGTCGGCGCTTGTATCTCGAGTCGGGAGGTTTCCGGAGCAGAGCGCGAGCGTGAATGCGTTGGATGAAGTGATTGTTGGAAGCCTTGGGGCCGAGGTCTTATTTATAGCCCCTGGGGGTGCCCGGGACGTCGGGGGCGCCCCCCACGTGTCAGCCGATCCGATTCCCTCTCGGTCAGCTCAGATCCCTTAAAACTCGGGATCAGGCTTTGACGGGGGCGCCCGGGTTGACCGGGTCTCCTCTTATCCGTTGGCTTCGCTGGGTTCTGCTTCGTTAGCTTCAACTGGGGGCGCCCGGACCATCCGGGGCGCCCGGGAGCAAGGGGGCGCCCTGCCCATAAGCTGCCGAAGCTCATTTTGCTTTACTTTGTTTTGTGTTCACCTTGGGGGCGCCCGGGACACTCCGAGCGCCCTACTCAGCTTCCACCTCACTCCTTTGAGGCTCTCTGAGCTACAGACACTCGTTCCTTCGGTCCTGCATCCAGGGTTAGTCCAAAACAACATAGAGCAATATTATATTAACTTTATACAGCCTTAGTTGTCTTGGTTCTGACTTTGGGCCTCCCAAATGGAGCCCTAGGTCGAACCGACGCCTACTATTCCCTCAACGGGGAACGCGTCCTCACCTACTCCTCTCAGGAGAATTTACCTGATGCCAACCTGCTCCTCTGGTTGGACTTTTGCCTAGCAGTCCTTGGCCAGGTCTTGGATGCCAAGCTGTCCTTCGCTCGGTGCCTAGCATTCCTTCACCAGGTCTTCAATCCCAAGCTGCCCTTCGCCTGGTGCCTAGCAGTCCTTCGCTAGGGCTTCAGTACCAAGCTGTCCTTCGCCTAGTGCCTAGCAGTCCTTTGCTAGGTCTTCGTCTCCTAGCAGCCCTTCGCTAGGTGTCCAGCGGTCCTTCGCTAGGTCTTTGTGTCCTGGTATTCCTTCGCCATGTGCCTAACATTCATTCGCTAGGACTTTTTCCTGCACACTTGAGTAACATGTTAGATAAATATTATACCTTAACTTTTGAACCCTTTTGCCATTATCAAAACTCAGGTTCGACTTGGGTGCTTTCTGCACCAACATTAATTATCGCAACGGCTTGGATTTAATTATTATAAGAGCTGTTACAAGGGTTATCAAGTAACCGACAACTAAGGGGTTGTGGGAAAGAATGTGGGGACACATGTGATCGCCGCCTTAGGTATATAAGGTATTCCAACCCCTCAGGTAAAGGGGTTACGCTCATCTTACTCATACTTCTTCTTAGTTCTTTTCCTTCCATATACGCGAGGGCTGACTTGAGCGTCGGAGTGGGCTCCGTCGAAAAATCTTCGGTGTGTTTCCATTAACGCTCGTGTTAATCTCGCAGGGTGAGAGCTCCTTCCCTCTCGTCATCATTCTCATGGGTTGGACTCTGGTGACTGGTCGTCCGCGTTGATTCCTTCCAGAACAAGTTTGGCGCCGTCTGTGGGAAACCATCAATCAAAGCACCAGAAGGAACACCGATGGCAGAACTGGAGGGACAGCCTATCACTCTGACAAATGAGGAATTGGATCGCCTGGTGGCCAATGTTGTCAAAGGTGCGCTCGAACAACACCAAATCGAGCAGGCCGCCTCATAGTGAGTGGCTTCGGGGCAAGGGGAGATCCCCAGGATCTCCACCTCGCATCCGCAACGCCGAAGATTTGTCTCACCACCGGTGGGACATACTGGAGCAGTTCCTGTACACCGACTGAATTCTCTGGGAGATTTGGAGAAGGCCAACTCATTAGCCTCCAACTCACTGCAGTAGGAAGAAGGACTAGGGAGGAAGGAGGAACATAAGGCCTTCCATAAGGCACCCTCTACTCCTTTCTCACTGGAGATTGTAGAAGATCCCATGCCGAAGTAGTTCTGCGGGCCTGGAATTGCCGACTACGATGGGAAGATGGATCCTGAGGATCACGTTTGTAAATTTGAGAATGCGGCCCTATTGCACCAGTATACAGATGGTGTTAAGTGCCGAGTGTTCTTGAACACATTGTCGAGAGCCGCTCAGAGATGGTTCCAAAGACTGCCGCAGGGTTCCATAAACTCTTTTTTGGAATTTAGAACCACGTTCTTACATCACTTTACAAGCAACCATCGATACTAGAAGACGACGTTGAATCTCTTCACCCTCAAGCAGAAGGTGAAGGAACCTCTGAAGGATTATATACAGAGGTTCAATCAAGTGGCGTAGGATGTGCCAACCGCGACATCGAAGATCTTGGTAAGCGCCTTCACTCAGGGTCTCTCCGAGGGAGACTTCTTCTGATCATTGGTGAAGAAGCCGCCAACCAGCTTCGACGACTTGCTGGGGCGCTCAGTTAAGCATGTCAATGTCAAAGAAGTGCAACAAGCCCGCCGTAAAGAACCAGCCGGAGCTCCTGTGTCGATCCTGTAGGGTTTTTCGGGCCGCGAAAACCGCTTTTTCGCGTCGCGGAAACCCCGAAAGCCCCAATAGAAAGGATCCAAGCGAAGAAAACCATTTCAAAAATTTTACGAGTGCTCGTTTACATGCTTCAAAATCGATCTACAACCTAGATCTATTAGAGAAGAGAAAACTACCTTCGATGCGTGCCCCGCAATTCCCGCTCGCTCCTCGGTTGGTGTCGGATCTCAAGGATGCAAAGTAGCAACCCTCTAGAAGTATCCACACAAGCAAGAGAGTGGAGAGAAGAGCCCAAAAGTGTGCTAGCACTACTTGGGGTCTCGGCAAGATGAGAGGAGAGGGAGAGCAAAACAAAACAAAACCAAGTGAGGAGAAGAATGAATCACACACACACAAAAAACTCCTTTTGTGTGTTTAAGTGGCCGGCCACCACCTTGGGTAACCCCCTATTTGAATTCAAAATTCAAATGGGGAGGTTACTTAGCCTTGATGATGATGCTAAGTCATCACTTGGTCAAGTCAAGGTGATGTGGCTTGAGTCAAGTCAAACTTGCCTCTTATGGACTTTCCATATTTAGCCAAAGTCAAACTTTGACTTCATTATTCTCCCATGATTAGATTCATCCAACACATGGATCAAACTCGAGTCCAACTCAAGTTGTCTAATTTGAGTCAAGTTAAACTTGCCTTTTATGGACTTTCCATATTTAGCCAAAGTCAAACTTTGACTTCATTACTCTCGGTCCATCATATGGACTTATTCTCCATCTATTGCTCTATGTGTGTGACCCTATAGGTTCTTGTAACGTTGGCAATGCCCTTAAACCTATTTAAGGACATAAGTAATGAGAGATATCTAGCAACACATCATTGCTACCCAAGTTACAAGAATGTCGAGATCCAACATCACCATTGTGACTAATAATTGTGACCATCACAATATGTGACAACGTCCTTCTATCCTCGATATCTAGATTGATCTTTCATGAGGCATAGACCGTGTCATCCTCAAATCAATCTATATGTTTTGATCTCCAAGTAGACTCACTATAATCAAATAAGCTCAATATCTAATATTGCCTTATTTGGGCATGGCCATGCACTTAGTGGTCTTACTCTATCAAGAACGAAGATATCACTCCCGTCATATAGGAGGGATAGATCCCATCTACGTTACTCACATCCCTCCGCATAATTTGTTACAAACCCAGTAATCGCCTTTATAGTCCACCCAGTTACGGGTGACGTTTGACGAAGCCAAAGTACGTAACTTCCTTATGTAGGGAACTATGGTAACTTCAGGTCTAGGACTATAGTCATACTAATAGTCACATGAGAAAGTATATGACACTCATATAACGATCCATGATACTTTCTCATGGCGGGCCATTCAGTATACATTCTCTAATGTATACCCATGTGTCAACTTGATATCTCATATCCATGACTTATGAGATCAAGTCATCATGTTGACCTACATGCTAGTCTCTATGCATTAACATTGTCCTTGAATGTTAATACTGACTAGGAATAATTAAGAGTAGTGTTCTCTATATCATCTCACTATCGATTCAACTAATCGATTGATATAGATAAGAACCTTCTACTCAAGGACGTTATTATACTAAGTTATTTGGCACCAATACACATAAGTACAATAACCATAAGAAATGCCTTTATATATAAGAAATATATATACAAGAATATGATACAATGAGTCCAAAAAGTAATCATCATATGATTGGCTCTAGGGCTCTCACTAACAATCTCCCACTAGCACTAGTGCCAATCGCTTTAGTATCTAATACCCAATGACCTAGTGTGACCATCATGCTTCATCTGTGCCAAAGCCTTGGTCAAGGGATCTGCGACGTTAACCTCTGTGGGTACTCTGCAAATCTTCACATCTCCTCGATCGATGATCTCTCGAATGAGATGGAATTGCCGTAGTATGTGTTTGGTCCGCTGGTGTGAGCGAGGTTCCTTAGCCTGTGCAATAGCTCCATTGTTGTCACAATAGAGCTCTACGGGATTAGATATGCTAGGAACCACCCCAAGCTCAGTGATGAACTTGCGGATCCAAAATGCCTCCTTTGCTGCCTCTGATGCAGCAATATACTCAGCTTCTGTTGTAGAATCTGCAACTGTGTCCTGCTTCGAACTCTTCCAGCTCACAGCTCCGCCATTCAAGCAAAACACAAACCCTGACTGCGATCAGTAATCATCCTGGTCGGTTTGGAAGCTGGCATCTTTACAACTAGATGCTCATCGCCTCCAAATATCAAAAAATATTCCTTAGTCCTTCTCAAGTACTTAAGGATATTCTTGACCGCTATCTAGTGACGTTCACCTGGATCTGACTGGTACCTGCTCGTCATGCTCAAAGCATACGAGACATCAGGATGAGTACATAACATGACGTACATGATAGATCCTATGGCAGAAGCATAAGGGATCTTATCCATGCGGTCTCTCTCCTCTCTAGAAGAGGGACTCTGAGTCTTCGAAAGACTCACACCATGTGACATTGGCAGAATTCCTCTCTTGGAATTCTGCATGGCAAAACGGTGTAATACCGTATCGATGTATGTACTCTGACTTAGGCCAAGCAATCTCTTAGATCTATCTCTATAGATCTTAATGCCTAGAATGCAGGCTGCTTCACCTAAGTCCTTCATTGCGAAACAAGTCCCCAACCAAGTCTTCACAAACTGTAGCGAAGGGATGTTGTTCCCAATGAGTAGTATGTCATCCACATACAAGACTAGGAAGACTACTGTGCTCCCACTAACCATCTTGTAGACACAAGGTTCATCTTCGTTCTTGATGAAACCAAACTATTTGATCGCATCATCGAATTGAAGATTCCAGCTCCGAGAAGCTTGCTTTAGACCATAAATGGCCCTATGCAGCTTGCATACTCTGCCAGTATGCTGTGGATCTACAAAACCCTCAGGCTGTGTCATGTACACATCCTCGAGGAGGTTTCCATTCAGAAACGCTGTCTTGACATCCATCTGCCAGATCTCATAATCGTGGTAGGCTGCAATAGCAAGCATGATCCGAATGGACTAAAACATCGATACTGGAGAAAAAGTTTCATCATAGTCAATACCATGAATTTGCTTGAAACCTTTAGCTACCAGTCTACCCTTATAGGTATGAGTAAGTCCATCCATGTTAGGCTTTCTCTTAAAGACCCACTTACACCCAATGGGTTTGACCCCTTCAGGTGGATCAACCAAGGTCCAAACTTGGTTAGTGTACATGGATTCCATTTCGGATCTCATGGCTTCCAGCCATGACTCAGAATCTGGGCTCATCACAGCTTCCTGATAGGTGGTAGGCTCATTCTCAATGATCATAACGTCATCATGGTCAGGCAAGAAAAATGAATATCTCTCAAGCTGACGACGTACCCTATCAGACCTGCGAAGAGGTAGGTCTACCTAAACAGGTTGTTGTTCCACAACTTCTTGTGTAACAATCTCATCCACAACTTCTTGTGGTTCCTGTTCAGTATCCATCAAGGGCTCAGTGCTATGGTCGTTGTCTTGAACTTCTTCAAGATCAAACGAACTCCCACTAGTCTTTCTAGAAACAAAGTCCCTTTCTAGAAAGACCCCAGTCTTAGCAACAAACACTTTGTGTTGACTGGGAATGTAGAAGTAATATCCCTTAGTTTCCTTGGGATATCCCACGAAATAGCACTTATCGGACTTGGGTCCCAGTTTGTCTGAGACTTGACGTCTAACGTAAGCCTCACAACCCCAAACCCTCATGAAAGACATCTTGGGACTCCTCCCAGTCCATATCGTATATGGTGTCTTCATGACCGCCTTTGATGGAACACGGATAAGTGTGAACGCTGCCGTGTCTAGAGCATATCCCCAAAAGGATATAGGAAGATCTGCGTGACTCATCATAGATCGTACCATATCTAATAAGGTACGATTCCTCCTTTCGGATACACCATTCCACTGTGGTGTCCCAGGAGGAGTGAGTTGAGATAGAATCCCACACTCAGCTGAATAGTCACGAAACTCATGGCTCAAGTATTCTCCACCTCGATCTGATCGAAGTATTTTAATACTCTTGCCGAGTTGGTTTTGTACTTCATTTCTGAATTCTTTGAACTTTTCAAAGGACTCGGACTTATGTGTCATCAAGTACACATAACCATATCTACTGAAATCATCAGTAAATGTGATGAAGTATCTATAACCACCTCGAGCAGCAACATTGAAAGGGCCACATACATCAGAATGTATGAGTCCTAACAAATCTATTGCCCTCTCGCTATGTCCACTAAAGGGAGTCTTAGTCATCTTGCCTAGAAGGCATGACTCGCATGTCTCATATGATTCAAAAACAAATGAATCCAGCAATCCATCCTTATGGAGCTGGGACAAGCGACTCTCATTTATGTGGCCTAAGCGACAGTGCCAGAGATAGGTTGGGTTCAACTCATTTGATCTCAACCTCTTGGTACTTACATTATAGATAGGGCGTTCTAAGTCTAGAATGTAGAGTTTGTTGATAAGATCTGCACTACAATAGAACATTTCATTTAAATAGACTGAACAACATTTGTTCTTAATTATAAATGAGAAGCCTTTCTTGTCTAGACAAGAAATAGAAATTATGTTCTTAGTAAGTGCAGGTACATAATAACAATCATCTAGTTCCAGTACAAGCCCAGAGGGCAGAGATAGAAAATAAGTTCCTACAGCAACAGCAGCAACTCGTGCTCCATTGCCTACTCGTAGGTCCACCTCGACCATTGCCAATGCCCTGCTATTTCTCAGCCCCTGCACATTGGTACAAATGTGAGAAGCACATCCAGTATCTAATACCCATGATGTAGAAATAGAAAGGTTGACTTCTATAACATATATACCTGAAGTAGAAGGCTCGCTTCTCTTCTTCTTAAGATCCTCCAGGTAGATCTTGCAGTTTCTTTTCCAATGCCCTTTCTCACCACAATAAAAACAGGTAGCATCCTTCTGCACCCCACCCTTGGGTTTAAGTGCTGCAGAGCTGGCTTTGCCCTTGGTTTGGGTCTTACCCTTACCTTTGGGCTTCCACTTACCCTTGCCTTTGCCCTTCTGTACCATTAGGACGGTACTAGGCTTGGTGAGATTAGGCTCAGCAGTTCTTAACATGTTGAGTATCTCGGGAAGTGGTTTGTCTAATTTGTTTATGTTGTAATTCATGACGAAATGACGGTAACCTGGCGGCAACGATTGCAGAATCAGGTCGGTAGCCAGCTCTTGGCCCAAGGGAAACCCTAGTCTATCGAGGTTCTCGGCGTACCCAATCATCTTGAGTACGTGAGTTCCTACTGGGGTTCCCTCTTTCATCTTGCATGAAAAGAGGGCCTGAGTCACTTCGAACCGCTCATGCCTTGCCTGCCCTTGATATAATTGCTTGAGGTGGCCAATCATATCGTAAGCATTCATGTTCTCGTGTTGCTTCTGAAGCTCAGAGGACATGCAGCATAGCATTAGGCACGACACGTCTAACGCGTCGTCTTGATGCTTCTGATGAGCATCTCTAACGCTACGGATGGCTGAGGGTGGTGGTGCTTCAGGAACTGCTTGCTCTAGAACGTACAGCTTACGTTCCTGTTTGAGGACTATCCTCAAGTTCCTGTACCAGTCCAGGAAATTAGCTCCAGTGAGCTTGTCCTTCTCAAGGACAGATCGCAGAGAGAGAGTATTCGCGTTTGAAGACATGACAATCTACAACAGATAAATACAGAGAATAAATATCATATTCTAGTAATCATCTAATTAGGCATTTAATTAAATGATGCTCCCACTAAATTATAGGAATTTTGGTGGAATCAAGTCATTTGAGTGGTCAAACCACACTACTAGATCCGTACCAATTTACTATAATTTATGTGGGACAAGATCCACATCATACTATGCCTTGAGTTAGCTTTGGCTAAATCGCCCAAGACTTAGTATGATCGGTAGATAACTAATTTATCAATTACATCTCTATGCAACTCTTGTTTATAGGATCAAGATTTAACGTTTACGAATAATCTTGAGTTAGCTTTGGCTAAATCGCTCAAGACTATTTAAAACGGTGATTTTGTCCTACCCTTTCCAACTATTGGAATACGCCTATAGCTTTACTCGATCCAATTGAGTTAACTAGTTACTCAATCTGATTGAGCTCGATCTAACCCAAGCCGTGATAGGCGGGACCAAGGTTTTCCCTCCGCATCCTACCAAGATTAAATGCGTTGCTCTGCTTTGGCAGAATCGACAAGCGCATATGATCGAGGTAGTGATGGGTATCAGGACCCGGTAGGCGTTTACGAGTTGATTCGATTTTAGATCTAATCTAATCGAGGATGTGCATCACATCTAGGCATTTATGAAATCTAATTTAATCCTAAATGTGTATTAAGTGCACATCAAAATGTGGTTCCCACATTACTTGTGTATCTCATACACTTAAGTTTATTTTTACTATTCTACATTATCATGCATCATATACATCACAAGCATAGCAATAATAAAAATAAACATAAGTGACTTGGTCATGGCCCTACTAAGACCCTCTCAAGCCAATGAGAGGATCCGATGGTCAACCTAGGTCTAGCGGCTTCTCCAAGCGCTTCCTCTTGGCCGACTTGGTGTTGTCGGCTAGTTCTCCCGAGTCCAAGTTCTCCGGAATTTCCGTCGTCTTCACTTTTGTACATTACAAATTTTTATACTCGAGTTACATTCGAGTCTAAATATGAAATACAACAGAAATAAAATATTAAAAGCTGACACGCAGGTCGCAAACACAATACAACACGCACATGTACAAAAACGGCGTGCAGGTCGTATTATGAATTACAACACAATTTTAATCTTATTAAAAATTGGGTTTTGGGCCATGACCATCACACTACTGTACATAATTCAAAATTATGTAATTTTACAGATTTTATATAATTTTTCTACTGATTTTTAGAATTTTTCGAGTCACAACTCCGCGGCGGTCCCGGTAAGCGGGTTTCGGGCGTAATCGCGAGACAAGGCCCCTTACGGGGTTAGGGGCAGCGCCCCTACTCGTGAAATAACCTTCACGAGTGTCTTCTTGCGATTATACAGCGCCTTTACCTGCTGTCCCAAAATCCATTTGGGCGAAACATGCCGTTTCGGAGAAGTTTTTCTCGGTGGCAAAGTCTACAAGTGCTTCGCACTCGTCGCTTTGCCTCTACGAAGAAAAATACTCAAAAATCCTAAAATTTAGAAAAATTACAGAAGCATAAAATTATCTAAATTTTGTATCTAATACAAAAAAAAAATAAAAACCAAAACGAGCACAAGCTTCGCTCGTGGCTCTGATACCACTGTTGGGTTTTTCGGGCCGCGAAAATCGCTTTTTCGTGTCGCGGAAACCCCGAAAGCCCCAATAGAAAGTATCCGAGCGAAGAAAAACCATTTCAAAAATTTACGAGTGCTCGTTTACATGCTTCAAAACTGATCTACAACCTAGATCTATTAGAGAAGAGAAAACTACCTTCGATGCGTGCCCCGCAATTCCCGCTCGCTCCTCGGTTGGTGTCGGATCTCAAGGATGCAAAGTAGCAACCCTCTAGAAGTATCCACACAAGCAAGAGAGTGGAGAGGAGAGGCCAAAAGTGTGCTAGCACTACTTGGGGTCTCGGCAAGATGAGAGGAGAGGGAGAGCCAAACAAAACAAAACCAAGTCAGGAGAAGAATAATCACACACCCACAAAAAAACTCCTTTTTGTGTGTTTTTAGTGGCCGGCCATTTAATGGCCATTATTGGCCATTAAGTGGCCGGCCACCACCTTTGGTAACCCCCTATTTGAATTCAAAATTCAAATGGGGAGGTTACTTAGCCTTGATGATGATGCCAAGTCATCACTTGGTCAAGTCAAGGTGATGTGGCTTGAGTCAAGTCAAACTTGCCTCTTATGGACTTTCGATATTTAGCCAAAGTCAAACTTTGACTTCATTACTCTCCCATGATTAGATTCATCCAACACTTGGATCAAACTCGAGTCCAACTCAAGTTGTCTAATTTGAGTCAAGTCAAACTTGCCTTTTATGGACTTTCCATATTTAGCCAAAGTCAAACTTTGACTTCATTACTCTCCCATGATTAGATTCATCCAACACTTGGATCAAACTCGAGTCCAACTCAAGTTGTCTAATTTGAGTCAAGTCAAACTTGCCTTTTATGGACTTTCCATATTTAGCCAAAGTCAAACTTTGACTTCATTACTCTCGGTCCATCATATGGACTTATTCTCCATCTATTGCTCTATGTGTGTGACCCTATAGGTTCTTGTAACGTTGGCAATGCCCTTAAACCTATTTAAGGACATAAGGAATGAGAGGTATCTAACAACACATCATTGCTACCCAAGTTACAAGAATGTCGAGATCCAACATCACCATTGTGACTAATAATTGTGACCATCACAATATGTGACAACGTCCTTCTATCCTCGATATCTAGATTGATCTTTCATGAGGCATAGACCATGTCATCCTCAAATCAATCTATATGTCTTGATCTCCAAGTAGACTCACTATAATCAAATAAGCTCAATATCTAATATTGCCTTATTTGGGCATGGCCATGCACTTAGTGGTCTTACTCTATCAAGAACGAAGATATCACTCCCGTCATATAGGATGGATAGATCCCATCTACGTTACTCACATCCCTCCGCATAATTTGTTACAAACCCAGTAATCGCCTTTATAGTCCACCCAGTTACGGGTGACGTTTGACGAAGCCAAAGTACGTAACTCCTTATGTAGGAAACTATGGTAACTTCAGGTCTAGGACTATAGTCATACTAATAGTCACATGAGAAAGTATATGACACTCATATAACGATCCATGATACTTTCTCATGGCGGGCCATTCAGTATACATTCTCTAATGTATACCCATGTGTTAACTTGATATCTCATATCCATGACTTGTGAGATCAAGTCATCATGTTGACCTACATGCTAGTCTCTATGCATTAACATTGTCCTTGAATGTTAATACTTGACTAGGAATAATTAAGAGTAGTGTTCTCTATATCATCTCACTATCGATTCAACTAATCGATTGATATAGATAAGAACCTTCTACTCAAGGACGTTATTATACTAAGTTATTTGGCACCAATACACATAAGTACAATAACCATAAGAAATGCCTTTATATATAAGAAATATATATACAAGAATATGATACAATGAGTCCAAAAAGTAATCATCATATGATTGGCTCTAGGGCTCTCACTAACAGCAGGAAGCGCCAAAGTCGAACCTATGTTTTCAAAATAGCAAAGGGTTCAAAAGTTAAGAGTTGGTTGTAATCTAACAAGCTTATTAAGTGTGTAGGAAAGTCCTAGGTACACTAGGCACTAAGTCCTGGTTCATTGAATTGGGCACTAAGTCCTGGCCGCAGGTTGGGCAACTAAGTCTTGGCGTATGGTTGTGCAATAAGACCTGGTGAGTGAAGCTAGGCACTAAGACCTTGTCGAGGACAGGGCACCGAAGACTTGGTGAGTGAAGATGGGCAAAAGTCCAACAAGAGGAGCCGGTTGGCAAAAAGGTAAATTCTCCCGAGAAGAGTAGGTGAGGACGTGTTCCCCATAGGAGGGAACATTAAGCGTCGGTTCGACCTAGGGGTCTATTTGGGAGACCCAAAGTCAGAACCAAGACAGCTTAGGCTGTACAATATGTTTACTATATTTTCTTCTTGTGTTTGGAACTAACCCTGGTTGCAGGAAACGAAGGGACGGTGTTATTGCAGCTCAAGCGCCTTATTGGAAGGAGGCGCCTCACTGGCTAGGCGCCTGTGTAGATACAAGTGCCCTAGTGCAAGGCTAAAACCAAGCCATCGAAGCAAACTGCCATGAAAGCCTTTGGACCAAGTCAAGCTAGGCGCCTGTGTTAACACAGGTGCCTCAGTCAGCTTAAGCGCCCCAGTTGAAGGGATAAGCGTTGGTCGAGTCTGCGGATAGGAGTTCTCGCAGGAGAGGACACGTGTAGGTGCCCTCTTGAACATTGGCGCCCATGCGACCACTATAAAAGGGGGTTCACCCCCAAGGCTTTAGTACAACTTGCAAATCTCGCTCTCAACACTTTCGCTCAAGCGCTACGCTTCGACATGGTCTGCACTCGCGATTCAAGCACCGACGACAACCCGCTGCTCCGAAATTCCATCCACTATGGTTGTTGGTAACAGCTTAAATTTCTTAATTGTTGTAACTTCCTTTTTAATTCTATATCTATATTCGAAATTGTAAATATTCTTCAAATATAGAATTGTCGATCGTAAACGGTCAAGGACCGTGGGCCTTGGAGTAGGAGGCGACTGCGAATCCGAACCAAGTAAAACTAACAGTGTTAGCGACTTTGTTTTACTCTTTCCGGTGCGTAATTTTTCTTAATTGTCCGAAATTTTTCGATCGATATTCACCCCCCTTCTATCAATTTACTCTGATCTAACAAAACCGATAATCAAAACATGAACCAATCAAATATTGATCAGGGAGACAGTGAACCAACAATTGAACCATCAATTAAACCACTAATTGAACCTCTAAATGAACTAACTCTTAAATCAACTACTGATGTCTCAATTGAACCAATAATTGAACCAACCCAAGTAGTTGAACCAAATACTGAACCAAACCATCCAGCTAGACTTGAGGCTGAACCTAGTACTAGAAGAACCAAGAAACCCAGACTCAGTCACCCTTCTGATCAAATTATGGGTGATCCAACCTTAGGAGTCAGAACTTGGTCTTCCTATATAAATTATAGTTAGATCGCATTAATTTCAAAAATTAAACCTAAGACTATAGAGGAAGCCCTACCTGACCTTGATTGGATCATAGCTATGCAAGAGGAGTTAGCCCAATTTGAAGAAAACCAAGTCTGGGAACTAGTACCTAAACCTGAGGGTAAATCTGTTATAAATACTATGTGGGTGTTCAGAAACAAATTAAATGATCAAGGGGAGATAGTTAGATATAAAGCTCGCTTAGTACCTAAAGGGTTTAGTCAGGTCGAAGGGTTAGACTATGATGAAACCTATGCCCCTGTAGCCAGACGTGAGTCAATTAGAATGTCGTTAGCTTTTGCAGCCCATAGAGGGTTCAAGCTATATCAGATGGATGTCAAGTCTGCCTTCTTAAATGGGTTTATTAAAGAAGAAGTTTATATAGGACAACCCCCAGGATTTGAAGACCTAGAAAACCCTGACTATGTTTTTAAACTTAGAAAAGCACTTTATGGGTTGAAACAAGCACCTAGGGCATGGTATGAATGGTTATCAACCTATCTAATTTCTAAGGAATTTAACCAAGGTCAAATCGACTCTACCCTTTTCGTTAGAACCATAGAAAAAGATATTTTCATTGAACAAATTTATGTTGATGATATAATTTTTGGATCCACCAACTCCAACTTTTTAAAAGAATTTGTAAAAATAATGGAAAGTGAATTCGAAATGAGCTTGGTTGGTGAACTTAACTTTTTCTTAGTCTTACAAATTAAATAGACTAGAGATGGTAATTATGTTCACCAATCCAAGAATGGTAATGAGTTAATAAAAAAATTCGAAATGGATAATTCCTAAAGCTTAAGTACCCCTATGACTACAAATGTCAAAATTGATAATGGCCCTGAAGGAAAGCCTGTAGATCTTAAGCTATACCGATGCATGATTGACTGCCTACTTTACTTGACCGCCAGTGGATCTGATATCTTATTCTCTGTAGGATTGTGTGCTAGGTCCCAAACTTGTGCTAACGAGTTCCACTTAGCAGCCCTAAAACGAGTACTTAGGTACATTAAGTGTACCCTAAATGTAGGGATTTGGTATCCTAGGTCTTCCACTTTTGAATTATCAGAATACTCTGACTCTGACTATGCTGGGTGCAAATTAGATAGAAAAAGTACCAGTGGAAGTTGCCAACTATTAGGACATAGCCTAGTCAGCTGGTATAGTAGAAAGCAACACTACGTAGCATTGTCCACAACAGAAGCAGAATATGATGCCCTAGGAGAATGTGTAGCACAACTTTTGTGGATGATGCACACTCTTAAGGACTTCTCACTTGACTACACCCAAACCCAAGTCAATATTGATAACATTAGTTCAATCAACTTAACTAAAAACGCAATTCAACATTCCCGAACAAAACATATAGAAGTTAAACATCATTTTGTAAGGGATCATGTAGCCATGGGTGAAATAGTACTTAAACATGTAGACTCAAAATCCAACTTAGCTGATATCTTTACCAAACCCTTACCTGAGTTTGAGTTTAGCTCACTAAGAAGGCAGTTAGGGTTGTGGTTAGTAGAATAGGACTGATCTATATTATTTTCTTAAAAAAAATTTCTTATTTTTCTTAATTTTTTTCAAAATTAGCAAATTTATCATTTCATTTATCAAGTTTTTGAAATTTAAAATGATTTTCCGACTTAGTTTTCTTTCAAAAACTACCCCCCTCAAAACTAGGGCTTTTTCGCAAATGAACTTAGTTTAGGCATTAACCCTAGAACTGCATGCACCTATAGATCTAGAAGCCATCATCTCACAAGCACCTTAGGGTACTTTTGAATGATAATCTAGACTGGGTTGAGATGCTTAGGTCTATGCCTTGATTCAAGATACTTTAAGTCAGTGCATCTGCAGTAATTGGGACAATAAATACAAGTTGAACAACAATTAGGTTAAGTGTCAAGCTTAGAAATTCTAACTTGATCAGATCACATAACTATACTAACCCTAGCGAAAGCTACTGTTTATGACAGTTAGTAAGTAGCTATCTGGGTTTGACAGGACCCGAACAAGATCAGTTTAAATTGGTTTGCCCTCTTCTATTGCTTGCTGATATTCACTAGAGTTGGTTCAATACGGAGTTCCAATTTGTTTAACTAGTTCTAATTCAAAAATGAATTACAATAGTTTTTTTTATATATGGCAAAGCGAGAGAGAAAGAAAAAGTGAGAAAATTTTTAAAATTTTTAAAAAATTATCCTTTTCACAAAAAGCTAAGTATTTCTATATGCTTAAAAATAATGTGTTTGCTAAAGTACCTCAAATTTTTCCTAAATTTTTCTAAGTACTTCAAATGTTTGTTTTATGTTTCTAAGTGCTTTAAAATTATTCTAAGCATCTTCAAAGTACTTCCAAAAATTTCTAAAGGATTCCCAAAAATTTTCTTAGTGCACTTATATTGAAAATATTCCTAAAGAAATTTTTCATTAGTAAACAAAATTTGTCTGAGCTAAAAAATCATTTGAAATGTTTTTTTTGGAAAATATTTTTTTTGGAAAATGTTTCTAAGTAAAATTGTTTTATGCAAATATGTATGATTTTCTTTAAAGTAATTTTCAAGCAAGATTTTTTAGGTGTAAGAAGCTTGCAAGAACTTTTTGAAAATGTTTTAAGTGTAAAAAGCTTGCAAGAAACCTTTTGAAAGATTTCTAAGTGTATGAAGCTGGCAAGAAACCATTTGAAAATTTTCTTAGTGTAAGAAGCTGGCAAGAAACCTTTTGAAAATTTTCTAAGTGTAAGAAGCACCTTTTCAAAAATTATCTAAGTATAAAAAGATTGCAAAATTTTCTCAAAAATTGTCTATGTGTAAAAAGATTTTTGGTGCAAATGCTTTTGCTTTACTTTTGAAAAACTCTTAGTCAAAAACTTAATGTTTTTTTTTAAATTTTGAAAAACACTTAGCACTTAGAAAGTTCACAAAAACCACATGACTTTGAAAATTTTAGGGGGAGAATGTGCAATTCAGGGGGAGATAAATTTCTTTTGTTAAGATTATTATTGTTGTTAGTTGCTATAATATGTTATTTAACTTAACTTTTTGAACTGTGCTGCCACAAATCAAAAAGGGGGAGATTATTGGTACCTGAAGTGCCAAAGTCGAACCAATGTTTTGATAATGGCAAAGGGTTCAAACGTTAAGAGTTGGTTGTGATCTAACAAGCTTATTAAGTGTACAGGAAAGTCCTAGGTATACTAGGTACTAAGTCCTGGTTCTTTGAATTGGGCACTAAGTCTTATCCGCGGGCTGGGCAACTATGTCCTGACGTAAGGTTGGGTTATAAGACCTGGTGAGTGAAGCTGGGCACTAAGACCTGGTCGAGGACTGGGCACCGAAGACCTGGTGAGTGAAGCTGGGCATTGAGACCTGGTCGGGGACTGGGCACCGAAGTCCTGGTGAGTGAAGCTAGGAAAAAGTCCAACCGGAGGTGTCTGCTGGCAAAAAGGTAAATTCTCCCGAGAGGAGTAGGTGAGGATGTGTTCCCCGTAGGAGGGAACATTATGCGTCGGTTCGACCTAGGGTTCCATTCGGGAGACCCATAGTCAGAACCAAGATAGCTTAGGTTGTAAAAAATGTTCAATATATTTGCTTCTTGTGTTTGGAACTAACCCTGGTTGCAGGAAACGAAGGGACGGTGTTTTTGCAGCTCAGGCGCCTCATTGGAAGGAGGCGCCTCACTGGGCTAGGCACCTGTGTAGATACAGGCACCCAAGTGCAAGACCAAAACCAAGCCATCGAAGCAATCAGCCACAAAAGCCTTTGGACCAATCAAGCTATGCGCCTGGGTTAACACAGGCGCCTCAGTTAGCTCAGGCGCCCCTGTTGAAGGGATAAGCACAGGCCGAGTCTGCGGATAGGAGTTCTCATAGGAGAGGCCACGTGTAGGTGGCCCCTTCAACACAAGCGCCCATGCGACCACCATAAAAGGGGGTTCACCCCCAAGGCTTCAGTTCAACTTGCAAATCACGCTCTCAACACTTTTGCTCAAGCTCTATGCTTCGACACGCTCTACACTCAGAATTCAAGCGCCGATGATGACCCACTGCTTTGGAATTCCATCCACTCCGGTCGTCGGTAATAGCTTAAATTTCTTAAGTGTTGTAACTTCCTTTTTAATTATATATCTGTACTACAAATTGTAAACATTCTTCAAATATAGAATTTCCCATCGTAAATAGTCAAGGACCATGGGCCTTGGAGTAGGAGCCGACCATGACTCCGAACCAAGTAAAACAAACGGTGTTAGCGACTTTGTTCTCTTAATTATCCAAAATTTTTCGATAGATATTCACCCCCCCCCCTCTATCGATTTACTCCGATCCAATAGTTTCCTACCCTTCAGGCATGGAGTTCCTCTATCCAAGGAGATGTGTCCGAAAACATCAAAGGAGATAGAGGAAATGAAGGCAGTTCCTTATGCTTCGGTAGTAGGAAGTCTCATGTTTGTTATGTTGTGCATGAGACCTGATATCTAGTTTGTCGTGGGCATGGTTAGCAGATATCAGAGTATCCCTGGTCTAGGACATTGGACTACGGTAAAGCATATATTGAAATACCTGAGACAGACTAGGGATTATATGCTAGTTTATCGAGCAGACCAATTAGA
The DNA here is from genome assembly GCA_024364735.1 of Boesenbergia rotunda. NCBI lineage: Eukaryota > Viridiplantae > Streptophyta > Magnoliopsida > Zingiberales > Zingiberaceae > Boesenbergia > Boesenbergia rotunda. The sequence continues at coordinate 75,585 of JAGFNQ010001833.1, read as the reverse complement.
CCCTGTGGGTTATACATACTTAGATTTCTAGTCAGATAGGGACAAGAGTAAGTCTACCTCAAGGTTTGTGTTTACTTTAGGAGGTAGAGCCATTGTTTGGAGGAGTGTCAAGCAGAAATGCATGGCGAACTCCACCATAGAAGTTGAATATGTGGCGGCCTCAAAGGTAGCCAAGGAAGCTGTATGGCTCAAAAACTTCATCATGGACTTGGATGTGATAATAGTGGTGCAGTTGCAAACTTGAAGGAACCATGAGCCCATAAGGTGAGTAACACATAGAGCACAAGTACCACCTGATACAAGAAATCGTAAAGCAAGGAGAAGTGGTTGTCACCAAGATTGCATCAGAGGATAACCTGGCAGATCCTTTCACTAAAGCTCTTCCAGCTAGAGCTTTTGATAGGCATGTGGAGGATATGGGAGTCAGATGTATGGCAGTGAGAGAATAGCAATGTCTTTAAGTATAAGTGGGAGATTCTAAGATGTGTATACTGAAAGACATAAATTTCTTTATATGAACATCCTTATTTTGAAAAGAGAATCACAACTACACTAGGTGCCTATTTATATTAGTACATGCATGAAATCCAATTACTTTGCATTGTAGATAACATGGTGTGTGGTGTCACACGAAAGATCATGTTATCAGTTCCTTGCATAGTATAAATAAGAGGATTATAACCGAGATGGAATTGGACAACCCATCAGAATGGTTGTAATGTAATTTGGTGTCGTTGGTCATGACCATAGAATTACACTAGTGTGCTTTGAGTACATTGAGTAGGACCAAAACCTGAGGTTATCCAATTTGTACTGACTTGATAATTGGATAGGACCTCAAGATTATATTATGGAGTATGATTCCTTAATCTCGATATAATAACGGGCATATATTATTAACTATTATTTCTTTGATTTACCAATGGGCGAGATCTATTCTTTTAGATCAATAGGCCCAGTAAGTTGGAAAATAATATTAATAATATGATATGCTATTGATTATTGACGAAATTCGTGTCTTGGTGAGTCGGGTTGATGATGCCCCCTTGATGAGCTCGAAAGGTTCATCATGTTAAACCCTGTAGGTGGATTTGATCCGGCATTATGATAAGATCGAGTGGTACTAGTCAAGGAGTCAAAGGTTAATTAATTTGAATTGTCAGTAATTTAAATTAATTAATGGGCATTCGAGATCTTAAACATGGGGGGATGGATGACTTGTAATATGTGGAGCCCATATGAACATCATATGGGGGTTGGTGAGGAAGTTCAATTAAGATACTTTAGTGGAATGGATCTTAATTAATGGATCGGGTTTAGATCAATTGGTGGGCCAAGATCCAACTCCTCCTCTTGGTCCCTACCTAGCCTTATAAATACCCCATGAGATCAAAAAACCAAGGCTAGACAATCATCCAATCATCCCAAGGCTTTTCTCTCTTTTCCTCTCCCTCTTCTCTCACCTAGGTCACGACAAAGAGGGGTGAAGGTTTTCTCCTTCACTTCTCTTCTTCCTCCTTCAACCTCTTGGTGAGCTGACCATCACTAGACAAAAGGGGATCCTACTTCTCCCTTTTGAGGTGGTCGGTGAGCAAGGAGGGATCTCCGGTGGCCAGTAGGCGGCGTTGAAGAGGGGGCGCAGTGCGGCGCAAGGTGAGGGAAGGAGGAGTCATTCCGGCCGGTTGGGTTGCATAGAAGGAGAGATTTCTCCTTCTTCTTCTTCTTCTTCACATTCCTCTCAAGGTGAGCTACTGGACCGGAGGCTTGTAGGCGGCTCCGGTGGTCGGCGGTGCAATGGGAGAGGAGGAGTACCGGCGGGTAAACCCTAGGCGCTAGGGTTTTGGTCGGCTTGTGAATAAAGGATTGTTTGGAGCCTTCGGTGATCTCAGTTCATGGTAGATCATCGCCCACACGATGTCCGTGAAGGGGGGGACATAAGGTATAAGACCGTGTGGTAATCGGAAAGGTATAACTCTTTCCATGCTCCTTTGATTATCCTGATGTCATACATGTGCTTGTTGTGTTTACCTCGTCATTTAATGTGTGTTAGTTTATTAATTTGATTTCGTATCATAGCTATTAATTCACTAACTGAACCCTGACCATAAACACAAAATCCAGCGATCAACTCATCACTTTTTCCATGGTCGAACGGTCAAGCAAATCTCAAGGCCGATTTTGGTAATTGGCCGTGTTGTGATTTGGATCATTCGATGTGACACGAGATGGTCATAGGGAGATGGGTCTCCATTTGGATTAATTTTTAATCCGTAGACATGGAGAGGTCTCTCGGATCGACCAAGTATTCGCTTAGGAAACTCGCCAAGACATACCCAACAACAGCTTCTTCTCTTTGGTTTACCCGGGACTTTACCTGCAAAAAGAGCGACACCTTTCTCGATCTGTGTTGAGTTAGTCTGCTCGTGTAATTCTAATTCTAAAAACAACTCGTCTAATTTAATTTTTTTCAAATTCCTCGAAACCTTATACACATCTACCATAGATGCCCACAAAGAGTTTCTAGGGAAAGAATTCAAAGCATACCTGATTAGGTCTCGGTTCTCTACCTTGTGGCCAATGGTGTGAAGGTACGTCATTAGTTCTTGGATATGTGCATGAAGCTATGCAGCGGTTTCGCTGTCTTGCATCTTCATGTTGTGGAGTTTATTGAGTAGAAGATCCATTTACTGATTCTTGTATCCAACGTTCCTTCATGCAGCTTGATCAGCTTATTCCAAAGCTCCTTTGCACTGTTGAAAGGGTTGACGTGGTTGAGTTCTTCTTTGGTTAGGCCACACTGGAGGATTTTTCTTGCCATGGTGTCTGCTTCAATCTTCTTCTTCAGAGGAGCATCCCACTTTGTGTATCCTAGAGGTTCACCTTGTGCGTTCTTCAAGATGTCCAATCCATCTTGGATGATTATCTACATCTCCACCTGAGTTTTCAGGTGGACCTCTATACGACTCTTCTAGTAGGAGAAATCCTCTCATAAGAAGAGAGGTGGTCGGGCAGTGATGTAACCTCTTTGTTGGGTCATGGAAAATTCTGAGAGGGTTATGATACGCACAGTGAAGTGAATGCCTCAGTGAAAAATTTGACCGTCAATCAGTGGAGCGTCCAATGGCTGATTGTCGATCGGACACCATCGGCGGCCTCTGGCCGCCGCCCCGATCCAAACTATACCCTAGGGGCACTATGAAGCCGTTAGGGATCACTACAATTATGATCTTGCATTATTCACCGTCGATATTGATGGGTTCACCATTGTCGGTGATCCTGATGGGATCACCATCTCCCAAGGTATAATATGATTCTGGATAGCGATCAAAGGTCGATAGTGGTGTCCGATTGGCAATCGAATGTCGGGCATGCCACCGATTGACAGTCAAATTTTTTACTGAGCATTCACTTTCACTGTGCGAATCATTTCCTATTTTGAGAGGAAACAAAAACAAGAAACTGGTTCCAAGACTTAGTCTTGGATTAGTAGTGTAGTATATAAGTACAAGTATTAAATCCCAGTGGTGTTGTACCAACTTCGAGAAAATTAGAAAATCCATGAATGAAAAAGAATAAAAATTAAATATCAGAAAAAGTTAATAATACCTTTTCTGATAGAAAATAACGAGAAAATCTGAAAAAAAATTGCTCAATTGGTGGTTTCACCGAGATTGAGCCACCCGCTCGGATACCACTTGTGGGATCATTGTGATCGATAGAGGGGGTGAATATCGATAACGTTTTTCGGATAAATCAGATTCGGCACAGTGGAAATAAGTCAAAAACACAGCTAACACCTTGTTTTTTTACTTGGTTCGGAGTCTGCGATGGCTCCTACTCCATGGCCCACGATCCTTGACCATTTTTGGTGGGCAATACTATAATTCGTAAATGGAATACAAGAACAATGATTAAGTATCAAAAGAATGAAATTATACCAACGATACTTAAAGAAAGAATTTAGTTGAAGAAGCGGCGTGTTGTCGATCTTGAACTTCTTGGGCACAGAGAACTTGAGCATAGAAGCTTTATTATTGAGATTTCAAGAGCATGAATTGATATCTAGAAGCAGCAGGGTGAAACCCCTTTTATACTTCAACTCAGGCGCACGATAGGCTATAGGGGTGCCCTCCACGTCATTGCTTCGGCCACGTCATTATTCGCAGACTTGTCCAAACTCTATCCTATTCTTGGGCACCTAGGAGCACTGGGTTGCCTTAGAGCACTAGGGCACCTGCGAGCACTGGGGTGCCTTAGAGCACTAGGGCGCCTGGGAGCTGACATGATGCATCCAACCAGTGATCGCCAACTCAGCTTCATAAACAGCTAAGAAAAACCCCTCTGGGGTGCCTAAGTCCTCTCAGGCGCCTGTGTTCTCTGGCGCCAGAGCTATCTCAAACCCCCCTTGATCGCTGCAGCTGATCCCTTAAGCCTGCAATCATGGTTAGTCCAAGAAAAATAATAATATAGTAAATACATGCATGAATGACAGCTATAGCTATCTGGTTCTGACTTTAAATTTCAAATGAAATCCTAAGTCAAACCGACGCCTACTATTCCCTCTTCTTGGGAACGCGCCCTCACCTACTCCACTCTAGAGAAGTTGCCTTTTGCCAACCGGCTACTTCTGTTGGACTTTTGCTAAGCCTCCGAAACTCCTGAATCTCGAGACGTCTGTACCTTGACTAGTCTCTACTTCTATCCGTAGTCTTCACTCGGCTAAGTCTTCTACCCGATCATCCAAATCAAGTCTTCGGTGTCCAGTCCCCGACCTGGACTTCGTGCCCAATTCCTTGAACTAGGTATTCATGCCCAACCCTCGGCCAGGACATCGTGCCCAGTCCTCGACCAGGAATTCATGCTCAACCTTATAGCTCAAGACTTCGTGCTTAGCTAAACTAGGACTTTCCTGGACACTTAATAAATCCATTAGATCACAACACAAACATAACTTTGAACCCTTTTTCATTATCAAAACCAGGTTCAATCTGGTGCTTCCAGCACCAACACTCTTCCACGGACCTCCGCGTCTCTCGTATGCATCGAGCATTCAGCTCCCTTCTGTCGATGATCGTGTGGTCGGCAAGAGGGGAGTGAATTGCCCTTGACAAATAAATACTATCTTTTGTCTTGCATAAACAAAGATGGAGGTTACATTACAAGAAAAAAAGGTTTTAAAGACATTTAAATGTGTCATCATATATTACTTATACTGACATTTTTGATATAGTGACATTAAGTTAAAATGTCCTCTATAGTAATGTCGTCTAAAGCCTTATGACAATTCTTAATGTTACTATAGAATAAAAATAGTCACAACAATAATATCATGAATAATTGTTATTGTGACAAAAGAATAGTATTACTATAAGATTTATAATGACATTTATACATGTTTTTTTATTATAGTAATGATGACAAATTTATATGTCCTTTAAAATTATTTGTCAAGACGATTATAAGTGTCTTGAATTTTATTTATAGTCATAATAAAAGATGTCACTAATGATAGTTTATAAAGTCAATTTAAAATGGCTCATTATTTAATTTATAGTGACACATATAAATGTTTGCTATATTAGTCTATAAGGATATTTAAAATTATCATTAATAGTTATTTATTATGACTTCTTGAAATGTCTCCATATGAGTTTTAGAAGGATATTTTTTTTGCAATACAAGACTGCCAAATTTGTCACCTCAAAAAATATCTATGCACTAATCACAATCACAAATGTACCCAATGTATTTAGTTTAAGAACTAGCAAAAAATTAAGTCTCTTAAAGCAAAACATAACCAAACTTCCAAACTTTGCTGCGTCTTCAATCATCAACCATCACATCTTAAACAAAATCCAATATTCTTGTCACCTACAAAAAAAAATCATATATTAATTTGTGTAAATAAAATAAAATTAAAGAACTATAAAATAAAGGAAAAAATGTTTATAATCTAGATCTAGATTTTTTTCACTAGCCAAGTTAACTCTTTTGTATAGTAGAGGCGAGCTCATAATCTATTATACTAGACATATATTCTATTCAATTTAATGAGCCTGCACACATCAGGATAAGCACGTTTAGATTCAAGAGAAAAAGATAAACATAGAAACTTGGGGAAAATCGAAAATAATATATCCAAAATCCAAGTACCTTTCAAGTATCTTCAATCATCATAATATATCCAAAATCCAAGTACCTTTCACCTACAAATACAATCCATAAATCTGTATAACAACGCTACTAAAGGGATAGTTTAAAATAATTGTAAAGCATCTTACCAATCTCTTTCTTTTACAATGCTACTTGAGGGACTTCCATTGGCATGAGTAAAACATTTATGAAATAATTCAACTCATGTTAGAGGATGCCTCTATTCATTTTCCTGAAAAGAAAACATTTATGAAATAATTTTACAAGTTTCTGCATTCAAGTGCACAAAAAATAGTAAACATGGTAAGAAAAATTATCAATTTTACTAGTTTCTACATTCAAGTGCACATAAAATAGTAAACATGGTAAGAAGAATTATCAATTGCACATTTTCTGTTCCTAAAGGAAGGTCATACTTATCCTGCAAAAAATATATACACAAATCATCATTGCATAAATTAAAAAGTTTAATTACAAAATTATACAAAGTAATTTAGTTACCTTTAACATTTATAACCTCCACCCCCTACTATAGGTGTGAAAATATAACAGTTAATTACAAATAAAAATATAGATTCCATTAAAAAATGATAAGTACAAATTAACACAATAATCAATCACTAAATTTGTCATACATAAAATGAAATATTACCTTGTTCATCAATACTTGGTGATTGCATATCTATCACAACTGAAGCTAAAGCCATATTTTCAACAAGTGGGAGATTACCTTTCACATCAACATATAATTATATAAATATATAGTTACAAATGGAAGTTCTCATTGGCATAAATTTTACATATACATTTAGCATATTACTTAGTTGATCCTAAATAATTTATATAAATATGATTCCAACATGAATGTTCAATACCATGAACATGTTTATCAATGGCCAAAAAAATTATGATTGATCTAACAAAATGAGTTGTAATTCGAGCTAAATTGGTAGGAAAAGAGCTGCTTCTTTGCATATCTAGTTTCATTCATATAGTGGAGAACAAGATGAAGGATCAATTGTTGATTCAGCAAAAACTCTCCATTCATATTTCAGAACATAAAAAATTTGTAGATGAAGATAAATAAACAAGAAGTTCATTCGAGTTTCTATTTGAATCCACATTTTTTTGTTACGGACAGATTTGTATCGCAATGTTAGGAACAATTTCAGGTTTCAAACCACAGGAACGCAAAACATGAAATGGGATCAGATCGGATGGTACATGCCTTTGAGAGGAGTGAAACCCTAATCGACGTCGAGGTCTATGCCCTTTTGCTCAAAAGCCTCTTGCGGTGCACCATCCTTCACATACGACGTTGTTGATCCATCGAACATGGAAAGGTAGTACTTGGCAATCTCCCAGAACTTGGGTACGCTCCGGAGATCCACCATGGTGTTGGTGCCGGAAGCACCAAAGTCAAACCTTTATTTTGATAATGGCATAGGGTTCAGAAGTTAAGATTTGGTTGTGATCTAACAAGCTTATTATGTGTGCAGGAAAGTCCTAGGTACACTAGGCACTAAGCCCTGGTTCTATGAATTGGGCACTAAATCCTGGTCGTGGGCTGGGCAACTAAGTCCTGACGTAAGGTTCGGCATGAAGACCTGGTCGAGGACTGGGTACCGAAGACCTGGTGAGTGAAGCTGGGCACGAAGACCTGATTGCAGATTGGGCACGAAGACCTGGTGAGTGAAGCTGGGCAAAAGTCCAACTGGAGGAGCCAATTGACAAAAAGGTAAATTCTCCTGAGTGGAGTAGGTGAGGACGCGTTCCTTGTAGGAGGGAACATTAGGCATCGGTTTGACCTAGGGTTCCATTTGGAAGACCCAAAGTCAGAACCAAGATAGCTTAGGCTGTAAATCATCATTTGTATATGCTCTGTATGTTTTGGAACTAACCCTGGTTGCAGGAATGAAGAGATGATGTTTCTGCATTCAGGCGCCTCAATGGAGTCAGGCGCCTCACTGGGCTAGGCGCCTGTGTTGAGCCAAGTGCCCCAGTGCAAGGATACTCTAAGCATTCGAAGCAATCATCCGCGCAAACCTCTGGACCAAGTCAAGTGAGGTGTTTGTGTTAACATAGGCGCCCCAGTCAGCTCAGGCACCTCAACGAAGGGGATAGTCGCTGACCAAGTCTGCGGATTAGAGTTCGCACAGGAGAGGCCACGTGTCAGGCTCCCCCTTCAACACAGGCGCCCCACTGACCATTATAAAAGGGGGTTCACCCCCAAGGCTTCGATATCAATCGCTTTCAACTGCTACGCTCAAGCGCTCCACTCTGACAAGTTCCGTACTCGTGATTCAAGCGCTGACGATGACCCGCTACTCCAGAATCTTTCAACCTCTCCAGTCGTCGGTAAAACTAATTTTTCTTTAAGTGTTGTAACTCTGTTTTTCAATTCTATATTTGTACACTCAAATTGTAATCTTTCACGAATATATAGAATTGTCCATCGAAAATGATCAAGGACCGTGGGCCTTGGAGTAGGAGTCGACCGCGACTCTAAACCAAGTAAAAACAAATCGTGTTAGCGATTGGTTTTATTTCCCGCTGTGCAATTACTCTAACACTTTCGAAAAATGTTTTACAAATGATATTCACCCCCTCTATCATTTCAATCTGATCCCACAAGTGGTATCAGAGCGGGTGGCTCAAACTTGGTACAACCACCAGTTTGAGATTTTTTTTGAATTATTGAATTTTTAATATTATATTTTTTCTCGTTTGAATTTTCTTGCAAATCGAGGTTGGTGCAACACCAATCGATTTTTTTTATTATTAATATTTCTTCCCGCACTACTAATCCAAGACTCAGCCTTGAAGCAAGTTTTCATTTTTTTTTCTTCTTTTTCAGTTAAAACTAATGGTCATGCAAGAGGGATACAACACCGCCAGACCTCCGCTTTTTAGTGGAGAAGATTTCTCCTACTAGAAAAGTAGGATGGAAGTCCACCTAAAAACTCAGGTAGATATGTGGATAATTATCCAGTATGGGCTGGAAATTCCTAAAAATGCACAAGTTGTTCAACATTATACTAAGTGGGACGACCCACTAAAGAAAAAGATCGATGCCGACGCGAAAGCAACTCAAACATTGCAATGCGACTTAACAAAAGAGGAGCTGAACCGAGTAGGTCCCTTCAACAGCGTGAAGGAGCTTTGGAACAAGCTGATTGAGCTGCACGAAGGTACCTCGGACACGAGGATCAGCAAAAGAGATCTGTTGGTTAACAGACTCTACACAATCAAAATGCACGACGGCGAGACTGCAGCCCAACTCCATGCCAAAATCTAGGAGCTAATGGACGGACTGCACATGATAGGTCACAAGGTTGAAAACCGTAACCTGATAAGGTATATACGTCGAATTCTTTTCCTAGAAACTCACTATGGGCGTCTATGGTGGATGCCTACAAAGTTTCTAGGAATTTATCTGAAATTAAGTTAGACGAGCTTTTTTTGGATTAGAACTGCATGAACAGACTAACACTACCTTGATCGAGAAAGGTACAGCTTTTGTTGCAGGAAAATCTCAAGGAAAAGCTCCCAAAAGAAGCCTCAACCACACCCGAGCCCGACTCAGACTCCGAATCAGAAGATAGTGAAGGGGATCGACCCAAGTTGGTTTGGCTAGCTTGGGATTACTACAAGGAACTTAAGCACTAGACGAGCAAGAAAAACTCAAGCCGAAGAAAGGAAGATCCAATGGAACCTTCAACGAGCTCGAAAGGCAAAGCAACGTCATCTGCTGCGAATGCAACCAGAAGGGACACTTCAAATCAGAGTGTCCTAACCGAAAGGAAAACAAGAAGGCGTGGAGAAAGAAGGCTCTTCAAGCCACCTAGGACGAGTCATCTTCTGGAGAAGAAGAAGTCCCGCACGCGAATCTACTCGCCCTAACCGCCTAGGAAAACATCGACCCCAGATCAGAATCAGAACCAGACAATGTAAGACTCACAATCTCGGAGAACGGGCAAATCACTGTAAGAGGTTACTCGGAATACGAAATGTCTAAATTAATCTCTTATTTGTCTCGTAACTTAGCAAAATCGAAAATTCAGGTTGAGTCCCTCCGACAGGAAGTAAAACGCCTGAATGAGGATGCTGACTCGAGATCCTTGACCGAGCAAATTCAAGAAGGAAACTCAACTCAAGTCCAAAAGCTTGAGGAAGAGAATTCTTCCTTGAAAACTCATGTCAAGGAGCTCAGAGTAACCTTAGAATGGTTCACTTCGGGTTCCAAGGGTCTTGACATGATCCTTGGAAAGCAGAAGTCCATTCACCGATCCGGATTAGGCTATCAACTAAATCGAAACAACAATCATATTACTCTGTATTGAACCAATCTAGAACCCAAGTCCACGCATGGGTCCCCACGCTGTGTTTAAATAAACTAGCTGGACCAAACCAGTATTGGATTCCCAAGGACAAGATTCACATATTGCCTAGTCCTTATTGAGGCTTCAGTCCAGGGGGAGCTAGTATAAAAACCATATTCATAATTAGATAATTATTTTAATTCACTTGCTTGCTTACTTGTTTTTTTTTTGTTTTTTGTAATCTTACCATGCATAGACTTAGGATTGGTTAGATTAAGGACAAATGATTAAGTTGAAATTTGAACAACATAGTATTGGGTGGAGGTGAGATGATAGTACGTTAGGGAAGCCCCTCTAATAAGGTCAAGTATATCCTACTTGGTCTGTTTAGTCTGGTGGAACTAGCCGAAGCTACCGATCCAAGACCCAAACTAGTTAGACCAAAATCATTCAAGATGTAACTTGAAGATAAATTTTTAGTAAAAGGCTTTGTGAAGGAAAGTGTTGATGCTCCAATAAGGCTACGACCAAAGAAGGACTTGTGCCTCACCAAGACCTGGAAGTCAATTACTGAAAATCAAATTCACTTTACTACTTGTTAAATTTGAATCTAACACAAATTTCAATTAATCTTAGATTCAACACATTTTTCAATGTCAATAAACTTAACCTTATAAAATTTTCAAAAATTTTTTCAATGTCTTCAAAATTAACCATGTTTTTCAAAATTAAAATATTTATTTTTTAAAAACCTGTCTCACAAAACTCATAAGGTTAACATGCTTGATAACACTAGATTGGGTGAGATAGACTAGGCTGTGAAATTCAATTTAGGCTATCTCTAAATCTAATGGATCCAAATCAACAAGTACTTTATGTGTAGGAACATAAAGATTTGGACTAGTGGATGTTGGATAGTGGATGCTCTAGACACATGACTGGAGACAAATTGAAATTCACCAAAATCAAGTTCAAGAACCTAAGCTTAGTAGCATTTGGCAACAATGCTACACTTAAAGTAATTTGGTAAGGTAACATTGAACTTAAATCTGACTTTGTTATTAAGAAAGTACTCTTGGTTGAAAATTTTAAGTTCAATTTGCTTAGTATTAGTCAGTTCTGTGATACTGGATACTAGTTACCTTCACCAACTCTGACTTCCTGATTAGAAACCTCCAAAACTCAGAAATAATGCTTAAGGGTACTAGGAGAAACAATGTTTACACAATTAATCTACACTTAGTACTAAAATGCTTTTTGACTCAGTTAGAAGAGTCTAATCTTTGGCATAGGAGATTAGGTCACACGGACACCAAATTGATTTCGAAAATAACCCAACTTGGTTTAATTAATGGTGTACCTAAAATCAAGAATTTTGAAAATACTATTTGCAACTCCTGTAAACGAGGCAAACAAATTAAGTCTACTCACAAACCAACTCAATCAGACTTAACTCAAACCACACTTGAGCTCCTACATCTAGACTTATTTGATTCACATGGAGCCAAGTCAATAAGCGGGAATCGGTACTACTTAGTCATTATCGACGATTACTCTAGATTTACCTGGGTTAGATTTCTAAAACCTAAGGATGAAACCCTTAGTTCACTTATTGATTTATGCAAAATAATTGAAAACCAAAATGATACTAAGATTAAGAGACATAGGAGTGATGTCGGGGGAGAGTTTGAAAATCAAAGGTTTGAGGAATTCTGCAAAATCAATGGATATATTCATGAGTTTTCCTGCCGTAGAACCCCCCAACAAAATGGGATAGTGGAAAGAAAAAATAGAACCCTTCAGGAAGCTGCTAGGACCATGTTGAATGAATATAACCGAGCTAACCAATTTTGGATAGAAGCAGCAACTACGACATGCTACACCCAAAATATAGTCCTAATTAACAAAAGGCATAATAAAACCCCTTATGAACTATATTATCATAGAATGTCTAACCCACACTACCTAAGGGTCTTTAGGTGCAAAGTCCATATCCTAAACACTAAGGATTACCTAGGTAAGTTTCAATCTAAGTCAACCCCAGGAATCTTCTTAGGATATTCAACAACTAGTAGGGCATATAGGGTTTATAATAAATAAACTCACAAAATTGAAGAAACTACTAACTTAATTTTTGATGAGGAAATTGAACCAAAAACTGATAATCAAAACTTGAACCAATCAAATATTGATCAGGAAGACAATGCACCAACAATTGAACAATCAATTGAACCACTAATTGAACCTCTAAATGAACTAAGCCTTGAACCAACTACTGCAGTATCAACTGAACCAATAACTGAATTGACCCAAGTAGTTGAACCTGTTGGATCGAGAGAACCGATAGAGGGGGGATGAATATCGGAAAGCGTTCGGATTTAAGATAGAGAATTTGCATAGCGGAAGATAAAAACAAAACACGCGAACACAGTAATTTTTTACTTGGTTCGGAGCCTAGGTCGACTCCTACTCCAAGGCTCACGATCATTGATCGTTTACTTTGGGCAATTCTATATGAGGCCAAAAAATAGTTTACAATTTTGAGTTACAAATATAGCACAGTAAACTTAACAAATAAAAAGAAAACTCTTCTTTTATCGACGTCCGATGTAGGTTGTCTTTTTCGGAGCAGCGGGACGTCGTCGGCTCGAGTTGGGAGGTTTCCGGAGTAAGGAGCGAGAGCAGAAGAGCGTAGAAGCATTGAATCGAAGTTGTTTCCGAAAGCCTGGGCGTTGGGTGCTATTTATAGCACCTCGGGGCGCCCTGGACGTCGGGGGTGCCCCCCCCCCACGTGTCACGCGATCCAGCTTCGCTCGGTCAACCTCTATCCCACTCGAATAGGGATGAGGTTTGACACTGGGGGCGCCCTGCTTGACTCCTTCAGCGCGGGCTTCTCGGCTGGATAAGGGTAATCGGCTTCGCTGCCGTAGGCGCGGGGCGCCCTGGGCACTGAGGGCGCCCTGGGCGTTCGGGGCACCCTGGCTGCTGGGGGCGCCCCGGCCAGTGGTTAGCCGAACCCTTTGTTGCTTCGCTTGTTTTGTGTTTCCCCTGGGGGTGCCCGGGACACTGAGGGCGCCCTGCTCAGCTACTTGCCTCTCTCCTTCGGGCATTCTGAGCTGCAGACACACGTTCCTTCGGTCCTGCATCCAAGGTTAGTCCAAAACAATATAAAGCATTAGAGTATTATGTTTATACAGCCTTAGCTGTCTTGGTTCTGACTTTGGGCCTCTAAAATGGAACCCTAGGTTGAATCGACGCCTACTGTTCCCTCGACGGGGAACGCGTCCTCACCTACTCCTCTCGGGAGAATGTACCTGATGCCAACCGCTCCTCTGGTTGGACTTTTGCCCGGCGGTCCTTTGCCAGGTCTTGGATACCAAGCTGTCCTTCGCCCGGTGCCTAGCATTCCTTCGCTAGGGCTTCAGTCCCAAGCTGTCCTTCGCCTGGCGCCTAGCATTCCTTCGCTAGGGCTTTTCACCCTGGCATTCCTTCGCCAGTGCCTAGCAGTCCTTCGCTAGGACTTTTTACCCTGGCATTCCTTCACCAGTGCCTAGCAGTCCTTCGCTAGGGCTTCAGTCCCTGGCATTCCTTCGCCAGTGCCTAGCAGTCCTTCACTAGGGCTTTTTACCCTGCACAATAGAGTGACATGTTAGATAACAAGTAAGACTTAACTTTTGAACCCTGTTTCCATTATCAAAACACAGGTTTGACTTTGGTGCTTTCTGCACCAACAATCTCCCCCTTTTTGATTTATGGCAACCCTAGTTCAAAAAGTTAAGTTTAATCAAAGCATGTAAAAACATTAAATTTTGTTCCCTCCCCCTGGAAGGAATCTCCCCCTAGATTTTTCAAAAATTCGTGGGGTTCTAGGTTTAAGGGAAAATTTTTACTTAGAATTTTTCAACAGAAAGCTTCTATATTTTCAAAGATGATTTTTGCACTTTTGAAAACTTAAGTGTAGGTACTTGGAAATCTTTTGACAACTTAAGGTTTAAAAGTACATAGAAGAATTTTTGAAAGCATGAGTTTACAGTACTTTGAAAAATTTTGAAGTCTTTAAGTTTAAAGTACTCAAACGTCTTTCAAAGCTTTTAACATAAAATTTTTTAACAAAACTTAAGTACTTAGTAAATTTTAAAAAGCTTAAGTACTTAGAAAATTTTGAAATGCTTTAGTAGCTCTAAAGGCTTAAATACTTTGAAAAAAACTTTGAAAGGCTTAAGTACTTAGAAAAAAACTTTGAAAAGCTTAAGTACTTTTGAAAATTTTGAAAAGCTGGGTTAAGTACTTTTTGAATAAAGCAAAGAAAAAAATAAAAGTGTTAAAATTTTTTTTAAATTCTCTCCTTTCTTATCTCTCCCCCTTTGCGATATATCAAAAACAGATAAATATAGCAGAAATTAAATTGTACAAGGGAAATGACTTTCATAAAGGAAAATATTTGCATGATTTTGTTGTACTGAACCAAGACTTAGACCAAATCACTTGATTTTCTCTTGTAGGGACCTGTCTAACCCATTTAGCTACTTACTAACTGTTATAAGCAGTAGTTTTCGCTAGGGTTAGTCAACTTAAGTGTTTCTGTTCAAGTTAGATTTTCTAAACTTGACACTTAACTTGATTGCTGTGTAAGTTGTATTTAGTGCCCCAATTACTGCAGATGCACTGACTTAAAGCATCTTGAATTAAGGCAAAGACCTAAGCATCTCAACCCTTTCTAGGTTATCAATCAAAAGTACTCTAAAGTGCTTGTGAGATGTTGACTTCTAAGTCTATAGGTACATGCAGTTCTAGGGTTAGGGCCTAGGCTAAGTCCATTTGCGAAAAAGCCCTAGTTTTGAAAGGGGGGTATTTTTAAAAAAAAACTAAGTCAGAAAATAAAAAAAAACTGATTTTAAAAACAACAGTGTTTCAAAATTCTTTTAGAAACTGATTTTAAAAAATCAAAACTAGAGTTAATCTATTCTACAGAACACAATCCTAACTGATCAAATAGGACAGAGCAAGTACTCATTTCCATAAGTTAACTAAAATAGAATAGAAGAAGTACTCAAAATCCAACACAGTTATACAAGTCAGGCATAAGTCAACCCTACTAAGTAGGGGTAGTTAAATAGTTATTGATACAATGCTAGGCAAATCTAGGACGAGGGACCGGGATGATCAGAGGAGCCTGGCTGCCATGATCGGAATAGTGTCATCATCTCGTGATACTGTGCATCTCTGGCCTCCCTCTCAACTCTAAGTGCGCTCATATACTCGGTGTAGTAGCCCCGATTTGTCTCCATGTTTTCGGTATGATTTGCCTCCACTTCCTCTCGGAGGCTGTGAATCTCCGTCTGCATCAGTGTAAAGCATTGGTCGATGGTCGGTGGAGGCGGCTCGTCTATGTGTGCACGAGCCTCTGCTGCTAAGTCGGCGACGTCGACTTCTACCTCCTCGTCTGAGTCGATCTGGGGAGCTGCTCTCTGACGTCTCCAAGACAAGACCCCGGTACCGGAAACCTCTATACCAGCTAGGGAGATGTTTCTATATCCTATCTCGTCGTAATCAGTCAACTCAGCCATCTCTCCCTCGGTGATGTTCCGACCGTGGTGATGTAATATGGACGTGATAATGTGGCAGTAGGGTGTGCGTACCCGCCCTTGCGTGGTAACACTGGATGCATGTAGGATAGCATGAAACATGTGAAGTCCTATGTCGATGTCTAGCTGATGAATCAAGGCATATAGGAGAAAGGCGTGGAATGGTCGCATAGTAGTGACGTCTCTAGTAGATAATGGCAGAATACATCGGACTATGACTCTATATAGAGCATAGTCCTGGACCTGTAGTTCGACAGACTGAAATCGTCTGGCCAGGGGTTGCCTAATGAAGTAAGAGTGTAACATGTATAAGGTAATGTGAGAGTAGGGAGCATCAAAGGGAGGCTCCCTAGGTGGGTAACAACAGAAGGTGGACTGTGAGACTCGTAGTCCCAGAAATCGGTTGAGTAAAGTAGGTGTGATAGTTAAGGGTATTCCTTGGACAGTGGTGACGAACATGAGACCATCCTGTCTAATTATGTTGTTGTAAAATTCTGCACATAAGGATGTGTTGATTGAATGGGTGCAGAATACTAGATTGTCAAGTTGGTAGAAGTTTATAACGTTCATTGCTAAAGGACAGGATTAGGTGAAAAATTGTCTATTCAAGTAGCTCGTCTTGATAGGTTTATAGGTCGTACGAGCGAACTTATTACATAGTTCTAAATTTGGAAACCTAGGATCAGGACTAGGTTGGGTACTGTAACGCCCGCCCTTATATCTACTCTCGGGGTGGGGTTACGTAATAATTAATCATACTTATTTTTTTTTCTATCTTCTAGCATGGCATTAAAACAACAACGCAAGGGCTAAGGACTGAGCATGCTTGTTTAACTATCAAAGTCATTCTATAACATGATAATATCACTAGTAATGTAACTCATAACATAATCAAGTATAAGAGACCTCCAAGGTAAACACTATCATGCCATGTCAATCCTAATCACTAACACTTATTGTCAAGGGAACATAAACATAAACATAAATATGTAGATATAGAAGTCTTTCTTTCCCGAGCCACCACCCCACACATCTTCAGCCCACCTGCCTCTTCCTCTAGTTTAAGTGTCCATTACCTTTCTCAGCAGCATAAGACAATACATAAACTAGTAAGCACAAATGCTTAGTAAGGATCCTGTCCTACTCGCAAAATCCATACGAAAGCATACAACATGTACACATCATAAATCATAGGCATGAGTTCATCATAGCATACTAAACATCAAAGTTTCTAAGCAAGCAGTATAAAGTATGGAATGCATATACATAAGGATGTTTAACTTTTAAAATCATACTTTTAAATACTTAAAAATCATCGTATCATCATTGGGGGTCCCCGGCTTGTACCACATACATACATCATAAGCACGCATCTCTAAGTAGATACGAGGTAGCGAGCCCCGACCTACTAGGGTAAGGACAGCATAGTCGGTAGTCCCAGAACCGGGGCGTTCTTAAGGTGCCCATCCCTGTTGCACAGCTACGGTAGTGCCAGAACCGTGGACAGCATAGTCGGTAGTCCAGAACCGGGGCGTTCTTAAGGTGCCCATCCCTTGGACCCATACTTCGGTCCGGTACAAGCCCATTCATAAAGTAAAATACTTTACATGCTTTTACATATATGCTAAGGAATACTTCAAATCCACTCTTATGGGACACACCACTCTTCAAGGGTACTCATGATCCCGTAGGGACACACCACACAACATAAGGGGTGCTCTTGATCCCATACTTAGTGGAGTATCCTTTCAAGCATTTTATCATACACATCACATGCAATTCATAAAGGGTGCCACGTGGGCTATATAAACATGCTCATACATATGTCATATTTCAACCACTTACACAAACTTATATATGACAAGATTGGTCACATAAATCATATTCCTGTCATAGAAAGTGGTAGCATACTTCATGAGTTAATAGAGTTCTTCTTAACCCTAAACCTAAGGTCTTGGCCGAAAGTCAAAGTAGAGATAGCTTAGGTTTTTGACATCAAACATCACATACAAGTATCATATCTATATCCATCATATATCATTCTAAGCATAGCATACATCATGGGGTAATCAAGCTTCACAAACCTAATGTTCTAGGCTTGGCCGAATATCACATGCTAGGGGAAAGGTTAAGTTTTCTTATCAAACATTCCCTTAAACATCACATGCATATACATATCATTATTCCTAAACATAAGCATATCTCCTAGGGTAGTTTAACCTTCACAAACCCTAACCTTAGGGAGTTGGCCGAATGGTGTAGGGTAGGGGAAATTAGGGTTTTTGAATTAACATCCATACAAGCATTTACACAAACATCTCACATACCTATCATGCCACTTATTAAATATAGATTTCATCATAAGATAATTATGCAACCCTAATCTCTAATCCCTCTAGGGTTGGCCGAACTCAAGGGTAAGGGAAACTAGGTTTCTTGAAATCAAATCTTCACACCAACATTTATACAAGCATTTTGTCTACACTACTAAGCAGGGATATATCATAGGAATCATACAACCTTAAAACCCTCTTTGCTTCATGCTTTGGCCGAAAGTCACATAAGGGTAGAACCCTAGTTTTTGTTCACAACATCATAAAGAAAATCAACATACCTATATACCCTAAGTCTCAAGGGATCTTCTCATGTATTAAAGAGTAACCAAAGCCTCTCCTAATGGAGGTGGCCGAAACTTACAAAGGGAAAACCCTAATTCTTTTGTTAAAGAAAACAACAAGAATCATGCATAACAATTACACTGTAGGCGAGGGGATACTTACATCCTTTCGCTTGAATTTCACCTTCCCTGAATCTTTAGGGTACCCTTAGTTAAAGTGTGAGTGAGAGTTTCCTTTGCCAAAGTTTCTCTAGAATTCTTGGCCCTAGTAGAGGGCAAGATCCTTGAATGGTTCTCCTTCCTTCTAATTCCCTAGGGTTAGAACCCTAGGGTTGTGTTTTTCGAAAATGAAAAGGGAGAAGGAGAAGATGAATTTCGGTGGGGAGAGTGAGGAAGAAGAAGAAGGAAGTTATTCCAACTTCTTCCTTCCTTATTTATACTTTCTCTCATGAAGAGACATGTCTCTTCACTTTCCTAGCTTTAACAAACATGTTTCTTATTCTCTCAACAAGAAACATGGCTTGGTACAATGGTTAAGACATTGTTAGTACACCTAGGAGGTTCAAGGTTCAATCCTTGCTTCCTCCTTTCTATATTTTCTTTTTGCACTATTCCACATCCAAACCCATTAAGCCAAGCCCATCATGAATTTTCATAGTAATAATCATGTTTTATGAATTCATAATATTTCATAATATTTAATAATAATAATTCATGAATTTCATAATATTTCATATTCATGAATTCATAATATTTCATAATATTCCATAATAATATTTCATGAATTTCATAATATTTCATATTCATGAATTCATAATATTTCATAATATTCCATTATCATATTTCATGAATTTCATAATATTTCATACTCATGAATTCATAATATTTCCTAATATCCATAATAATATTTCATGAATTTCATGATATTTCATAACATTTTATATGGGAAAATTTTGGGGCGTTACAGGTACCGGGTTCTGCCTGGTTTGCTCGGCGTCTTCTAAGAGAAGGAATATGCGTTTACAAAAAGTATGAAGGAATTGCATTTAAGGAAATTTAACTTAAAAAAAATTATACCGGGCTGCTCGGGGAGGCATTGTTGAAGATGAGAGCTTGAGAGGTTTGCAAGAACTCTTGGAGGGTAGAGAGTCGAGGAGAAGAAGAAGTTTGAGTGTGAGGAGTAGAAGGGGGTATGGAGCCCCTTTTATAGTGCAGTTTCGGGCGCCCTGTAGCGGGAGGGCGCCCTGGATGGCGAGGGCGCCCTGGACAGGGCTATGGCTGCCTTTTGGCAGCTTTCTACCGTTGAAGGACAGTATTGGGGCGCCCTGGCTACTGAGGGCGCCCCGGTCAGCCTATAGTAGCAGAGAGCTACTTTTGACCAGCCTCGGGGAGCCCGCAAGGGTTTGGGCGCCCTAGGGACAGGTTTTTGACCCTAAAAGATTGCTTTTGACCAGATTTGACTTGTTTGACCAGGTTTGACCAGATTTGACTGTTTTGACTGTGGTTTTGACAAAATTGACCATGGTTTGACAGTGTTGACTATGGTTTGATCATGTTGACCATGGTTTGACTATGAACTACAGGATTAACTCATAATATAGACATTAAAGAATTTACAATCTTAATCCTACTGTCTCACCCAATCTAGGGTTTTCAATCACGTTAGCCTTATAGGTTTTGTGAGACAGGTTTTGATAAGTAAAATTGTTTTGAAAATTTATTATTTATTTTGAACACCTTAAATTAATTTTTGAAAACAGTTAAATTTATTTTGAAGGGAAATGTTTGAATCTATACTTAACTGAAAATTTATGTTAGATTTGAATTTGACAAAAAGTAATTTGAATTTGAAATTTAAAAATTAGCTTCCAGGTCTTGTCGAGGCACTAGGCCTTCTTTGGCCGTAGCCTTATTGGATCATCAACCCTTTCCTTGACAAAGCCGTTTAATGAAATTTCATTTTCAAAAATAATTTTTGAAAAAGTTCTGGTCTAACCAGTTTGGATTTTGGATCGGTAGCTTCGGCTAGTTTCACCAGTCTAAAGAGACCAAGTAAACTTGATCTTATTAGAATTGGTTTCCCTAACGTACTATCATCTCACCTCCACCCAATACTATGTTGTCAAGTTTCAGTTAAGATTGTTCAGTCCTTATACTAACCTAAGTTTAAGTATGGTAAATTGCAGAAATTAAATAAACAATCAATCAGGCAAATTGCAAGAATTAAATTCGATTTAACAATAAAAATAGTTTTTAATTTGGCTCCCCCTGGACTAAAGCCACGGTAATGATTAGGCAAGATGTGAATCTTGTCCTTGGGGATCCAATACTGATTTGATCCAGTTGGTTTGTTCAGGTACAGTTTAGGTACCCATGCCTGAACTTTACCTCTGGACTGATTCAGTACAGCAAAGTAAGATATTTGTCGGGATTTGGTTCTATAGCCAAGTCCGGATCGATTTAGAACGAACTTCTGTTTTCCAAGAATCATGTCAAGACCCTTGGAACCAGAAGTGAATCGTTCTAAGGCAGCTCTAAGATCCTTAACCTGAGTTTTCAGGGAGGAGTTCTCTTTCTCAAGTTTTTCGACTTGAGTAGGAGTTACTTCTTGAACATTCTCGGTTGAGGATTTAGAGTCAGCTCCCTCTTTCAGGAGTTTTACTTTCTGTTGGAGGGACTCGACTCGGAGTTTGGCTTTCACCAAATCTCGAGAAAGATAAGAAATAAGTTCGTTTAATTGACTTCTATTGAAACCACTTACCTTGATTTCGCCGTCTTCTGAAAAGGTTAGTCTACCGTCATCTTGTTCAGATTCTGACTCGGTCCCGACTTCTTCTGAGGTGGTCAGGGCTAGTAGGTTTGACTGGGGTGCTTCTTCTTCTTCTTCTGAGGAAGATTCATCCCAAGTTTCTTGGAGTGCTTTCTTTCTTCTTGTTTTCTTGATCTCCTTTAGGTTTGGACACTCCGTCTTGTAGTGGCCCTTTTTCTTGCACTCGTAGCAAGTCACGTTGGGCTTGTTTTTGTCATTTGTGGGTTCAGCTGGTTCATCCTTTATTCGGTTGGGCTTCTTTCTGTTGGTTTGGTTCTTTAATTCTTTATAGTAACTTCGGGCCAATCGAACCAGCTTCGGTCGATCTCCTTCTTCGTCTTCTGAGTCTGAGTCTGAGTTAGACTCGGGTTCAGATTGTGTCTTCTTCTTTGTTGATCTTCCAGTTTTTCCTGCAACAAAGGCAATACCTTTCTCGGCCATATTGCAGTTAGTCTGTTCATGAAGTTCTAACTCGGAAAATAATTCATCTAATTTAATTTTAGAGAGATCCCTTGAAACCTTGTATGCATCTACCATAGATGCCCACAAGGTATTTCTAGGGAAAGCATTTAAGGCATACCTTATTAGGTCACGATTTTCGACCTTGTGACCTATAGTGTGAAGACCGTTAATCAATTCTTGGATTCGTTCGTGGAGCTGGGCTGCTGTTTCGTTTTCGGCCATCATGATGGTGTACAGTTTGTTTAGGAGCAGATCTCTCTTACTGATCCGAGTGTCTGATGTTCCTTCGTGCAGCTCGATCAGTTTTGCCCACACCTCCTTGGCACTGTTGAAGGGGCCCACCTGGTTTAGCTTCTCTTTTATCAAGCCACATTGAAGAGTCTGAGTCGCCTTTGCATCTGCTTCGATTCTTCGTTTCAGAGCGGTGTCCCACTCTGTGTAGCTTTGAGGAACCCCGTCAGCATTTGTGGGAATCTCCAGTCTGAACTGGATGATAATCCACATGTCCACCTGAGTTTTCAGGTGGACCTCCATTCGACTTTTCCAGTAGGAAAAGTCTTCTCCACTGAAAAGTGGAGGTCTGGCGGTGCTGAATCCTTCTTGCATGGCCATTTAATCTGAAAAAAATAACTAAAAAAGATTTCCCAAGACTTGGTCTTGGATTAGTAGTGTGGGATGAATAAAATGAAATAACGAGGGGTGATGCACCAACCTCGATTAACGGGAAAAAGAAAATTTGAACGAAATATTTAAAAAAATTTGAACGAGAAAAAGAAAATAAAAATCCGAAAAAAATTTCAAACTGGTGGTTGCACCAAATTTGAACTTCCCCGCTCTGATACCACTTGTTGGATCGAGAGAACCGATAGAGGGGGGTGAATATCGGAAAGCGTTCGGATTTAAGATAGAGAATTTGCACAGCGGAAGATAAAAACAAAACACGCGAATACAGTAATTTTTTACTTGGTTCGTAGTCTAGGTCGACTCCTACTCCAAGGCCCACGATCGTTGATCGTTTACTTTGGGCAATTCTATATGAGGCGCAAAAAATAGTTTACAGTTTTGAGTTACAAATATAGCACAGTAAACTTAACAAATAAAAAGAAAACTCTTCTTTTACCGACGTCCGATGTAGGTTGCCTTTTTCGGAGCAGCGGGACGTCGTCGACTCGAGTTGGGAGGTTTCCGGAGCGAGGCGCGAGAGCAGAAGAGCGTAGAAGCGTTGAATCGAAGTTGTTTCCGAAAGCCTGGGCGTTGGGTGCTATTTATAGCACCTCGGGGCGCCCTGGACGTCGGGGGCGCCCCCCACATGTCACGCGATCCGAGCTTCGCTCGGTCAACCTCTATCCCACTCTAATAGGGATGAGATTTGACACTGGGGGCGCCCTCGACGCTGGGGGTGCCCTGCTTGACTCCTTCAGCGCGGGCTTCTTGGCTGGATAAGGGTAATCGGCTTCGCTGCCGTAGGCGCGAGGCGCCCTGGGCACTGAGGGCGCCCTGGGCATTCGGGGCACCCTAGCTGCTGGGGGCGCCCCGGCCAGTGGTTAGCCGAAGCCTTTGTTGCTTCGCTTGTTTTGTGTTGCCCCTGGGGGCGCCCGGGACACTGAGGGCGCCCTGCTCAGCTACTTGCCTCTCTCCATTGGGCATTCTGAGCTGCAGACACACGTTCCTTCGGTCCTGCATCCAGGTTAGTCCAAAACAATATAAAGCATTAGAGTATTATGTTTATACAGCCTTAGCTGTCTTGGTTCTGACTTTGGGCCTCCGAAATGGAACCCAAGGTCGAACCGACGCCTACTGTTCCCTCGACGGGGAACGCGTCCTCATCTACTCCTCTCGGGAGAATGTACCTGATGCCAACCGCTCCTCTGGTTGGACTTTTGCCCGGCGGTCCTTTGCCAGGTCTTGGATACCGAGCTGTCCTTCGCCCGGTGCCTAGCATTCCTTCCCTAGGGCTTCAGTCCCAAGCTGTCCTTCGCCTGGCGCCTAGCAGTCATTCGCTAGGGCTTTTCACCCTGGTATTCCTTCGCCAGTGCCTAGCAGTCCTTCGCTAGGACTTTTTACCCTGGCATTCCTTCGCTAGTGCCTAGCAGTCCTTCGCTAGGGCTTCAGTCCCTGGCATTCCTTCGCCAGTGCCTAGCAGTCCTTCGCTAAGGCTTTTTACCCTGCATACTAGAGTGACATGTTAGATAACAAGTAAGACTTAGCTTTTGAACCCTGTTGCCATTATCAAAACACAGGTTTGACTTTGGTGCTTTCTGCACCAACAGAACCAAACCATTCAGCCGGGCCTGAGGCTGAACCTAGATCTAGAAGAACCAAGAAACCCTGACTCAATCACCCTTCTGAACAAATTATGGGTGATCCAACCTTAGGAGTCAGAACTAGGTCTTCCTATAGAAATCTTAGTCAGATCGCATTAATTTCAAAAATTGAACCTAAGACTATAGAGGAAGCCCTACCTGACTGGATCATAGCTATGCAGGAGGAGTTAGCCCAATTTGAAAGAAACCAAGTCTGCGAACTAGTACCTAAGCCTGAGGGCAAATCTATTATAGATACTAAATGGGTGTTTAGAAACAAACTGAATGATCAAGGGGAAATTGTTACAAATAAAGGTCGTTTAGTCGCTAAAGGGTTTAGTAAGGTCGAAGGGTTAGACTATGATGAAACCTATGCCCCAGTAGCCAGACTTGAGTCAATTAGAATGTTGTTAGCCTTCGCAGCCCATAGAGGGTTTAAGCTATATCAGATGGATGTCAAGTCTGCCTTTTTAAATGGGTTCATCAAAGAAGAAGTTTATGTAGGACAACCCCCAGGATTTGAGGACCTAGAAACACCTGACTATGTTTTTAAACTTAGAAAAGCACTTTATGAGATGAAACAAGCACCTAGGGCATGGTTTGAACGGTTATCAACCTATCTAATTTCTAAGGAATTTATCCAAGGTCAAATCGACTCTACCCTATTCGTTAAAACCTTAGAAAAAGATATTTTTATTGCACAAATTTATGTTGATGATATAATTTTTGGATCCACCAACTCTAACTATCTAAAAGAATTTGTAAAAATAATGGAAAGTGAATTCGAAATGAGCTTGGTGGGTGAGCTCAACTTTTTCTTA
The DNA here is from genome assembly GCA_024364735.1 of Boesenbergia rotunda. Taxonomy (NCBI): domain Eukaryota; kingdom Viridiplantae; phylum Streptophyta; class Magnoliopsida; order Zingiberales; family Zingiberaceae; genus Boesenbergia; species Boesenbergia rotunda. The sequence goes on along the minus strand of JAGFNQ010001833.1, from coordinate 50,513 downwards.
GGATTACAAATTAAACAGACTAAAGATGGTAATTATGTTCACCAATCCAAGTATGTTAAAGAGTTAATAAAGAAATTCAAATGGATAATTCCAAAAGCTTAAGTACCCCTATGGCTACAAATGTCAAAATTGATAATGACCTGAAGGTAAGCCTGTAGATCTTAAGTTATACCGAAGCATGATTGGTAGTCTACTTTACTTAACCGCTAGTACACCTGATATCCTATTTTTTGTAGGAATGTGTGCTAAGTACCAAACTTGTGCTAAGAAATCCCACCTAACAGCCCTAAAAAGAGTACTTAGGTACATTAAGAGTACGCTAAATGTAGGGATTTGGTATCCTAGGACTTCCACTTTTGAATTATCAGGATATTCTGACTCTGACTATGCTGGGTGCAAATTAGATAGATAGAGTACAAGTGGAAGTTACCAATTCTTAGGACATAGCCTAGTCAGCTGGTGTAGTAGAAAGCAACACTGCGTGGCCTTGTCCACAACCGAAGCAGAATATGTTGCCCTAGGAGAGTGTGTAGCACAACTTTTGTGGATGATGCACACTCTCAAGGACTTCCAACTCTACTACAACCAAACCCAAGTTTTTATTGATAATATTAGTTCAATCAATTTGACTAAGAATCCGATTCAACATTCCCGAACAAAACATATAGAGGTTAAACATCATTTTGTAAGGGATCATGTAGCCAGGGGTGAAATAGTACTTAAGCATGTCGACTCAAAATCCAACTTAGCTGACATCTTTACCAAACCCTTACTTGAGTCTGAATTTAGCTCACTAAGAAGGCAGTTAGGGTTGTGCTTAGTAGAATAGGACTGTTCTCTTAAAAGTTTTCCTATTTTTTAATTTTTTTATTAGCAATTTGAAAAATCATTTCTTTTATCAAGTTTTCGAAATTTAAAATGATTTTCCGACTTAGTTTTATTTTAAAAACTACCCCCTTCAAAACTAGGGTTTTTGCGCAAATGGACTTAGCTTAGGCCCTAACCCTAGAACTGCATGCACCTATAGATCTAGAATCCAACATCTCACAAGCACCTTTGGGTACTTTGATTGATAACCTAGACTGGGTTGAGATGCTTAGGTCTGTGCCTTGATTCAAGATGCTTTATATCAGTGCATCTGCAGTAATTGGGGCAATAAATACAACTTGAACAGCAATCAGGTTAAGTGTCAAGCTTAGAAAATCTAACTTGATAGGATCACTTAAATTGACTATCCCTAGCGAAAGCTACTATTTTATAACAGTTAGTAAGTAGCTAACTTGGTTAGACAGATCCCAAACAAGAACGGTCGAATTTGGTTTGGTCCTTTTTTGCTTGAAAGTACTAGAGTTGGTTCAATACAGACTTCCAATTTGTCCAATTAGCTCTAATTCAAAGTTGAATTGCAATAGTCAATTTTTTGTAGCTTATAATTTTTTTTGATATATGAAAAAGGGGGAGAGAAAGGAGAGAAAGGAAAGGAGAAAAAAAAATTCAATAATTTTTCTTTTGCTAAAAGTAAAGTAAAAGTCTAAGTGCTTAAAATTTTTCTAAGTATGTCTAAGTGATTAAAAATGTTTCTAAGTATTTCAAAATTTTCAAAAAGCATTTCTAAGTACTTTCAAAAATTCCTAAAGCACTTTAAAATTTTCTAAGTGCTTATTTCATGCATTTGCTTTGAAAATTCTCCTTAGTAAACAAAATCTATTGAGCGAGACTCTTCTGAATTTTTGCAAATAGTTCTAAGTGGATTTTTTTAAGGAAAAACTGTATTTAATTTTTTTTCTCTAAATGCTTTTTTTACAAAGTATTTTCAAGAAAATTTTCTATGTGTGAAAAACTTGCAAAAATATGTTGGAAAATTTTCTAAGTGTGAAAAACATGCAAAATTTTTTTGAAAAATTTTCTAAGTGTGAAAAACTTGCAAATATTTTTTTGGAAAAATTTTCTAAGTGTGAAAAACATGCAAAAACTTTTTGGAAATTTTCTAAGTGTGAAAAACTTGCAAAAACTTTTTGGAAAAATTTTCTAAGTGTGAACAACGTGCAAAAACTTTTTGGAAAATTTTCTAAGAGTGAAAAACTTGCTTGGAAAAAGTTTCTAAGTATAAAAAACTTGCAGACTTTTTTGAAAATTTTCTAAATATAGAAAGCTTGCAAAATTTGTTATCTACGGTTGCAAAACTTTTTCAAAATTCTTTTTATCTAAGTACAAATACTTCTGCTCCTAGACAAAATCTAAAGCACTTAGAAGGTTTACAAAAACCCACATATCATTGAAAAATTCAAGGGGTGAATATTCATTTCAGGGGGAGAAAACTGAATTTTTTTTCTTAATGATTTTTTTTGCTTGTTAGAAATGCTATATCATTTTTAACTTAACTTTTTAAACCGTGTTGCCATAAATCAAAAAGGGGGAGATTGTTGGTGCCGAAAGAACCAAAGTCAAACCTTTGTTTTGATAATGGCAAGGGTTCAGAAGTTAAGATTTGGTTGTGATCTAACAAGCTTATTAAGTGTGCAGGAAAGTCCTAGGTACACTAAGCACTAAGCCCTGGTTCTATGAATTGGGCACTAAGTCCTGGTCGTGGGCTGGGAAACTAAGTCCTGACGTAAGGTTGGGCACGAAGACCTAGTGAGTGAAGGAGGGCACGAAGACCTGGTGAGTGAAGCTGGGCACAAAGACCTGGTCGAGGACTGGGCACCGAAGACCTGGTGAGTGAAGCTGGGCATGAAGACCTGATCGCGGATTGGGCACGAACACCTGGTGAGTGAAGTTGGGCAAATGTTCAACTTGAGGAGTCAGTTGGCAAAAAGGTAAATTCTCCCGAGAGGAGTAGGTGAGGATGCGTTCCCTGTAGGAGGGAACATTAGGCGTCGGTTCGACCTAGGGTTCCATTTGGAAGACCCAAATTTTGGTGCAAGTTACATCATTGATGTCCTCCTCTAAGTGTTTCAATGATTGACAATATGCATAAATCAATGATACATTGAACAGGGGAAGGGTTAGTCAAGAAAGGTGTAACAAAGTGAAAAAAAATCCTAGTTAACCTAGGCACTAAGTCCTGGTTGTAAGAATTGGGCACTAAGACCTGGTGAGTGAAGCTGGGCATGTAGACCTGGTTCGAGGAATTGGGCACGAAGTCTTGGCCAAGGGTTGGGCACCGAAGACCTGGTTCGAGGAATTGGGCAAGAAGTCCTGGCCGAGGGTTGGGCACCGAAGTCCTGGACCTAGGGTTTGGGCACGAAGTCTTGGTCCGAGGGATTGAGCAACTTAGCTGAGCGATGACTAAGGATAGAAGTAGAGATGGTTCGAGGTTCAGACGTCTCGAGATCTGAGAGTATCGAAGGCTAAGCAAAAGTCCACCCGAATGGACTGGGTGGCAACTGTCTCCTGAGAGGAGTAGGTGAAAGGCGCATTCCCGTGGGTGGGAACTTGCGTCGGTTCGACCTAGGGTTTCGGGGAAATCCAAAGTCAGAACCATCTCGTTAAGGCTAAGATTGTGTATGTATTTGCTTTGTATTTGTGTATCTTGCAGGTACCTAGAATGGAAGACAAGGCAGGCAAATAACGCACAAAGCGGCTGGAAGGCTGGCTGCTAGGCGCCCCCATTGAAGGAGGCGCCTAGATGGAGCTAGGCGCCCCCATCATCCAGGGTGCCTCCATGAAAGGTGGCAAAATAGGCTTTCATTCAAGCACCCCATATGATACAGGCGCCCTGGTAGAAAGCTGTATCTGCTGCTGCGAGTTCGAAGCAGAGATAAGCTTTGACTGGGTTCAATGAGGTGCCTGGGAGGTCCAGGGCGCCCTGGTCAAGAGTGTTATCTGCTGCGGCGATATTGGCGCAAAGATAAACTTTGACCAAGTCCTTTGAGGTGCCCCAGTGATCACAGGCGCCCTAATGAAGTCTATAAAAGGGGCTTCTGTTGAGGCAATCAGCCCTGAGATGATCTGGAGGATCATGGGGTTTTGATGTGTGTAGACAATATGGTTAAGCTAGGATTTATTGTTGGACTGATATGTGTATATGAGTGTGCAGGTGTACAGGTACACATGGACTTGGTTGATGTCTTTAGGTGAAGGATGGCTTGCGTGCACATCCGAGGGACTATTGGATAGCAGGGATGATGTGCTGAGGGACGCGGACTTCGGGGCGTACGTGAAGGGTGCATGGAGTCAAGCTGGAGGTTTGCGTGCGCATCTGAGGGACGAGGACTGAAGATGAAGAGGGCTTGAAGGCAACAGTCAAGGCTGCAGGTGAAGAGTCAACCGGGTTGTGAGGGTCTGAGTATGAGTGTTTGTACTCAGGGGCTAAGCCGGGAGGGTTCGAGTGCGGAGAGACATGTACTCGGGAGTGAAACCCTAGGCTTAGGTGTGTACCAGTCGACTGGCTCATGGGCAGTCGACTGGTGTAGGCTGGAACAGGCTGGCAGATTCGAACATTGTACGGCAACGGTCAAATCTGAGTGTGACCAGTCGACTGCCACAAGGGCAGTCGACTGGTAACGACTGTTTCAGATTCGAGCCCTATTTAAAGGGGCTCGTTTCATACCTTCGTTTCTTGACGAAACTCGCTTGGGTAAAGTGAGTTAGTAGTCTTTTGTGCCTAGATAGTGTCCAAGGTGTTGTGGCGAGGTTTTTTCACCCACAAGGAGTGATAAGGGCTAGCCGGAGGTTATCTGGGGATTGATCCACCGACGGATTCTTGGATTAGTCACCCGTCTGGGGTGGATACCATGTAAATCGATTTGTTAGCATTGTCTATTATTGTTAGTTTATTTTTAAGTGTATTTCCGCTGCGCTAACAATCTTGTAGAGGAATTCGACAAAGTGCTATTCACCCCCTCCCCCCTCTAGCAACGTTTTTCGATCTATCAGCCTCGACCCCAAGGCTCAGAACACAACTTCTGAAATCATTACAAGCTTCCCAAGTGACGACAAAGTGCTAACGACGAAGCTCTACGACTAGGAGGCTCCAGGAGGAAGTGTGCGGCACTTCGGAGGTCCAGATCGGTCGTGTCTTCAACTCTGTTTTGTTCGGTTTGAATTTATTTTCAGCCCGTATTTTTATATATCTTTTGTTTGTAACTCTTGCACTGAAAGACGGGTTATTCTGCCTCCGGAAAGTCTGGAAAGGAAACCATTAGTGGACGGGCGTTCCCGTGCTTATGCCTTGGATGTACTGACCCTGGGTGGTTGGGAACCAAGTAAATCCCGTGTGCATTCTGAGTTGTGTTGTCTTAACTTTACTGTTTTATTTTCCGCTGTGCTACTAACGCTCTGTCCAGAACGAATGAAAGTTTACGAGTTTCAGCGAAAGAATTTTTACGGTCGTTATTCACCGCCCCCTCTATCGACGGCACCGATCCTACAAGTGGTATCAGAGCCATATCGCTCTTCACCGGACTAACCGCCGACGGAGCAAAGACGCCAGGAGTTGAGGGAGACCCCAGGGGTGAATCAGGTACATTTTATTTTTAAATGTCAAATTTTAAATTCCAAATAATATGTTTCAAGTGCAGGGAGAGAGGGCACTATAAAAATCAGTGCCCTACTCGTAAGACTCGTTCTTCACCGGTGACAAAAGACGTACCAGCACCAGGAGGCTGGAGGAACAAAGATCACATCAAATGTTTCAAGTGTGAAAAATATGGACACTACAAGAATTAATGTCCGGCAAAGGTACACAAAATTTACATTCCTAGAAATTTTCAATTTCCTGCACAATCGTATGATAAGGTTGATAATGTTTCTGAAAAGATAAATTTACTGCATAGTCAAATTAATGTTTTGCATAATCAACTAGAAAATGTAGACAATAATAAATTATCAAAAATTAATTCTTTAATTGTCAATATCAATGAATTAATTTGTAAAATTAATTCTGAATTTTCGAGGGATAACCCTGAAATTAAATCTGACAATCTTGAAGATAATGTTGAAATTAAATCTGACAATCATGAAGATAATGTTGAAATTAAATTTGACAATCCTGAGGATAATATTGAAATCAAATGTAATAATCTTGAGGATAATAGTGAAAATATTTCTAAAAATAAAAATAATTTTACTGAGGATATTGTAAGTGAAATTCTTTTAGATGATAATTTAATTATAGATAATGTTGAAGATTATTACAAAACATTAACTAGTGGCCCAAATTACTCCACCTATTTTGAGGATATTAAAGGATGTAATTTTGAGGATGAGGAGTAAAAGGAATTATCTGAGATCAAGGCTATAGTTAATAAAGATTATAAAGATTCAAATAAATCAGAATTATTAGAAAAACTTGAAAAGATAAATAAAGAAGAAATAGTAAAGGAATTAGATATTTTCGAAATAATGAAGATGATGAAATTAAACTCACAACTTTTAACCAACCCAGAAATTTTGAAAAGTAAATCAAGATAAACCTTAAAAACTTTGATTAAATTTTAATTAATTTTTAAGCCTTAATTTAATCCTTTATTTTTAAGATCAATTAATTCTTAACTTTAATTAATCCTTAATTTATTAATTTAAATGTTAATTAATTCGAAATTAATTTAAGTAATCCTTAATTTATTTTTTTACCTTAATTAATCATTAATTAAAAACTTCAATTAATCTTTAATAAAAAACTTCAATTAATCTTTAATTAATTCAATTTCAATTAATTCTTAATTAACCTAAACCCAATTAATTCTTAAATAACATAAACTCAAATTAAATAAAATTTTACCCAAACCACAACAATCAATTTAATAAAATTAAATATGTCAAAGTGGGTTGGCATATTTGCGTGTTCACACGACATGTATCAAATCGGGAATTTGATACATTTTTAGAAACATAATAATCTGAAATGTTTGACTCATGCATAACTATCATGCCATGCATATGCAATTTTCTTAAAATATATGTCATGTCATTCACGTTTAATTTTATGTATGATTTAGAACGGTTATAGGAAAAAGACTAATTAAAACTTGAACAACCTAGTATTAGGTGGAGGTGAGATTATAGTATGTTAGGGAAGCCCTTCTAATAAGGTAAGTATATTCTACTTGGTCTGTTTAGTCTGGTGGAACTAGCCGAAGCTACCGATCCAAAACCTAAGGTAGTTAGACTAAAATTTTTCAAAAGTAATTTGAAGATGAATTTTTGATAAAAGGCTTTGTCAAGGAAAGAGTTGTTGCTATAATAAGGCTACGGCCAAAGAAGGCCTCTGTGCCTCGCCAAGACCTGGAAGTCGATTACCGAAAATAAAATTCACTTTACTATTTGATAAATTTGAATCTAACACAAGTTTCAATTAAGTCTTAGATTTAACAATGTATTAAGAAAAATGATTCAAGCATCTCACAGTGCACCCGTAAGGCTACCATGCTTGTTGTATTGAGACATCTAGAATGGGTGAGATGTTGAGGACTAATAAATTTAAAAATATTTTTCAAAATTGTTTTTCAAAATTATTAGAATATTTTTCTAAAAAATATTTTCAAAATAGTGCTTCAACATAATAATGTTTTTATGGAATTCATGCTTACCTGATTGATTATATATTATAGATTTTAAAAATTTATATTCTTTTGAAAAATCGTTTGACCTACACAATTAGACACAAACCTCTTGGTCAACACTAAAGTTCCTTAAGACACTTAGATAAAGTCAAACGGTGATGGTATCAGAGGGAGTTTTTTGTTTTAGATTTTTCGAAAATGGTGCTTTAAAATTATTGGCATTTCAAAGTGTTTTTCGAAATCATGCCTTAAAAATGTTTTTCGAAAATGATGCTTTAAATCACTATCATATATGTTTTCGAAAAAGCTTATGCTTTAAAAATTATCTTGTTGAAAATAACCATACTCAAAATGTCAGTCAAAACTATTCTTTTGATTCTAATAAACCCTAAAGACACAGAGGAGAGCTTCTTCATAACCTACAAAGACTCCTAGGATGTGTCAAATTTAGGGGGAGTCTAAGTCAAAATAAAACATTCTGACAAGCATTTTTCTAAATTCTTTTTTGGCAATTATTTTTGAAATTATTAAATAATTCTTCTGATCTGAACTGAACCCTACAGACTCAGAGGAAGAATACTTGTGGTCAACATGCTTCCAAGGACTGTGTCAAGTTTAGGGGGAGGTTAAATTAAAAGAATTATTGAACATTTCAAAATAATATATTTTAACACACTAGTTTTCAAAATTCTTTTGAAAATACAAGTAATTTGCCTTTAAAAATACTATTATTCTATTTTTGAAAATTTATGTGGCTTATAAAATTGCTTTGAAATACTTTTTGAAATAATATTTCTTGAGTTTAGAGAATTTCCAGGACACATAGGGAATGTCCTTGTGGGTAACAAGGCTTCCTAGGATTGTGTCAGACTGGAAAAGAAACCAAGTCAAGTAAAATATTATGTTTTAAAATCATATTTTTCTAAGTACATTCAAAATATAAGACAAGTAACTTCTTCAAAGAACTTATAATACTTTTCAAAATACTTATGTTTTTCAAGTTCATAATATGTTTCAAATAGTACTTGTACTTTTCAAAAGCTCAATTATTTTTCAAAAGTACTTGCAAGATATTCAAAATATTTTTCAAAATGGTTTCGAAAGGCACCAATGTTCACAAAGTACAAATATTTTTAAGAGTCCAGATATTTTAAAAATGTTAGCATTTTTTTTAAAAAATGTATTCTTCGAAGTGCACTATTTGTCAAAGTGCAATTTGTTTTGAAAAATCTCTTCTAAATGAAAGATTTTTTAAGTGAGAAGTTTTCTGAGTTCAGAATACTTTCCTACAAATACAAAATACTTTTCAAAGTGAAATTTTTTTTGGGTGCAATTTAAATACTTAGTTTTATGCTATGCTTTCAAAAATTTATACTAAGTATTTTCAAAAAGAACCAAATATTTTCATTGTTGGTACAAGTATTTTTAGTAATTTTTGATGTATGACAAAGGGGGGGGGAGAGGTGCGCTTAAGTTAGAAATTTTTTCCTCTTACCAAAGGATCAAATGAAATCAAAATGTTTTTTTTCAAAAAAAAGGAGTGAGAGTGAGCTGAAGTTAGAAGTTTTCCCCAAAAGATCAAAAATGGGTTTTCAAATTTTTTTTTCATTTTATCCCAAGGTTTAGTCCCTTCAGCCAATCCAACTTAAGATATTGTCAAACATCAAAAAGGGGGAGATTGTTGGTGCAAGTTGCATCAGTGATGTCCTCTTTAAGTGTTTCAATGTTTGACAATATGCTTAAGTCAGTGATACGTTGAACAGGGGAAAGGTTAGTCAAGAAAGGTGTAACAAAGTGAAGAAAAGTCCTAGTTAACCTAGACACTAAGTCCTAGTTCTAAGAATTAGGCACTAAGACCTGGTGAGTGAAGCTGGGCACGAAGACCTGGTTTAAGGAATTGGGCACGAAGTCATGGTCAAGGGTTGACCACCGAAGACCTGGATCGAGCAATTGGGCAAAAAGTCTTGGCCGAGGGTTGGGCACCGAAGACCGGACCTAGGGTTTGGGCACGAAGTCTTGGTCCGAAGGATTTAGCAACTTAGCTGAGCGATGACTAAGGACAGAAGTTGTAACACCCGAATTTTTTAGATTTTTCAAAATAAACAAAAAGAAATTTTTTTTTTTTAAATAGTCAGAGTGAGGGATCGAACCTACAACCTGTGGGTTGGGGTTTAGTTCAAGTTACCAATCATGTTAGTGATCATTTCATTAGAATATAGAATCGATATTAGATAAGCAATAGTAATCATCTTTTATAAGTGATGCTTCAACTTCCAATTAGTATATAAAGAATGGAAGAAGAGAAAACCAAGAGTTTTCTCATTCTTCCTCTTCTATGCTGAAAACAAGAAAAGAACTAGGGTTTCTCCTCTTCTTTTCTTGTGCCCAAGATCCGAATCATGCGAAGGAAGTGGACAAGGAGTACCACGCTAGATCTGACGCCGGTATAGTGAGTTCTAAGCATAAGGATGTAAGTAAATCTCTCACCTGCAGTAAAAGTATTTATCTAATGAGTTCTAAACATGATTTTCAAGTCTTTTGTATGATGTGATCCTAGTATAGCATGACCAAGGTCATGATTTGCCCAAACGTGAGGTTTTGGGATTTCGACACGCAAGGTGTTCGATACCGATGTTCTGGGTAAGACCATGTAACGACCCGGCCCATTTGGCGGCCTCGACCGTCGACCGTCGACCGTGCCGTTACCAATACTAGGTCTTCCCACTCCTGGGCGTGGATTTTTGCCTTCCCAGGATTCGAACTCTAGACCCAGGCTTAAATCTAGTTCTTTGTGAATCCTGAATACCAATTGAGCTAGGTATTCAGGATTCACAAAGAACTAGATTTAAGCCTGGGTCTAGAGTTCGAATCCTGGGAAGGCAAAAATCCACGCCCAGGAGTGGGAAGACCTAGTATTGGTAATGGCACGGTCGACGGTCGACGGTCGAGACCGCCAAATGGGACGCCAAATGGGCCGGGTCGTGACAATAAAAAGGCGCCTTTTTATTGTAACGACCCCATTTGGCGGCCCATTTGGCGGTCTCGACCGTCGACCGTAGACCGTGCCGTTACCAATACTAGGTCTTCCCACTCCTGGGCGTGGATTTTTGCCTTCCCAGGATTCGAACTCTAGACCCAGGCTTAAATCTAGTTCTTTGTGAATCCTGAATATCAATTGAGGTATTCAGGATTCAAAAAGAACTAGATTTAAGCTTGGGTCTAGAGTTCGAATCCTGGGAAGGCAAAAATCCACGCCCAGGAGTGGGAAGACCTAGTATTGGTAATGGCACGGTCGATGGTCGATGGTCGAGACCGCCAAATGGGCCGCTAAATGGGCCGGGTCATTACAGACCAAGGTCTTAATAAGCCCTAGTACGAGTTCTATGACTAAGAAATGAGATAAGAAACAAGACGAGGTCTTGTTGTATCTTAAAACAAGTTTTGGGAACATTACCTTTTTAAGTGCTAAGTTATGCATTTTAAATACAAGCATGAGTACAAGTTAAGTATATTACTTTGAAAGACTGAGGTCTTTTTGGCATGTACTGGCTCGAGGCCCATGAGATCTAGGTGAGCTAGTAAGACATCCTATTAGGATTTGGTGGCTAGCTACCCCGAACCTATTAGGGATGCGCGCATTGGTACTATGCCGGGCCCAAAGGAGGATGTTTATTATTTTGAAGTATAAGAAGTATAAGTGTATAAGTTTCAAGTTTTCAAAAGCAAGAAATCACTTCAATCATGTTACACATTTTTCATTTCAAGCAAAGTTTCCAAATGCATACATTTGTTACAAGTGTATTCATGAGCTTATTCATTTTAAGCATAGCATTTTCAGTACATATGTTTAAAAGCAAGCATTCTTGACCAAGAGCATGTTTGATATCGATTAAATGTTTTTGTGAGATAGGTATCTACTTACTAAGCTATTTGCTTATAGTTGCATCCTTTTACTGTAGATAAAGGTAAAGGGAAGATGTAAGGCAAGGAGGCTCAAGGATGGATGATTAATGTCAATGGCGGCGGAACTGTGGAGTAGGATCCTTCAGGATGAGTTTTGTTTAGTATTTAAAACTCTAAACAATAGAACTTTATCAGTATTTTCTTTTGAGTTTATGTTAGTAGTTTACTTCCGCAAAGACTTTAGGTTTGAGTAGTTAATTTGGAGTTTGAAATGCATGCAAATGGAGTATGATTATGGTTATTATGTTTGTGAGTCTATAATCTTGTTATGTAGTTGAAGTAGAATGTATATATATACTTGAACGGTGTTTTTAAAACCTAGAAACTGCAGTTCCAGGTGTATCAGTCGACTGATGTAGGTATCAGTCGACTGGTCGAGGGAACAGAAACATTCGGGAGAGTGAATCCCAGGTGCAGTCAACTATACCAGTCGATTGGCAGGATATCAGTCGACTGGTGCAAATGTAAAACAAAAAGTGTTGTGGGGCTGATGGTTAGTGCTTCAGTCTTGCAACTAAGAGGCTTAGGAATCAAATCCTGGCAAAGCCAATAAAATTAAAGTTTTTTTTTTATTTTGGCTGGCCCAGCAGTAAAGTCAACGTAACGACCCTATAAGGTCAAAGATAGCAAGAGAGGGTCATTACAGGTTTGGTATCAGAGCATGTTCCGCCCATCCGCTACACTGACATCAAGCATCAATCCTACCTCCTACCAACTAAGAAAGTGCATATGTTTAGTTTTTCCAATTCATGCTTTATTTTAAATGCATGTCTTTTCAATACATATCTTTTAAATGAATGTGATGATATGTGACATATGCTAGATGAGTATGATGATAAGTAATGTTCTTATTCTATTTACGATGTATAGTAAGAGAATGACAAGGGAACGTCCTAGAAGAGTCCAAAATGAGGAGCAAACTCCTAGAGGGCCAGAGGCAACAGAGGCAGAACCACCACCAAACTTCTTAGAGGTGGTGGCTCAGTTGCAGAGGCAAGTAGCAGGGCAACAACAAGTTATTACCACCATGATGGCTAACCAGCAGGCCGCTCCTATTACCCCGCTGGTGGCGAATGTAGTGGCACCAGTTGTGTCCCGGCAAGGTGGGGTGGGGGGGGGTGGGGTAAGGCAAGAAGCATACCTCATCCAGTGGCAAAAACTAAAGCCAGGGAACTTCCCAGGCACAAGCAAACCACGGGATGCTCAAGCATGGTTCAAAACTTGGGAGAGCATAGTAGAACTACTGGACTGGCCTGAGGTAGAGAAGATAAAGTATGCATCTTTCAGCCTTACGGGAGATGCTAGAATGTGGTGGGAGAGAGTCAAGGCCAAGAGAAATATCAGCTAGATGACATGGGCCGACTTCAAGACTGAGTTCTTCAAAGAATATTTTTACATGAGTGTAACCAACAAGTATTACGATGAATTCACAGAGTTCAGACAAGGAGACTTATCCGTGGATTAAGTAGTGAAGAAATTTAATCGGTTAGCTCGTCTGTGCCCAGAGCTAGTTAGCATAGAAAAAGAGAGAGTCAGGCTAAAGCTCAAGATGTTAAGGCCTGAGATAGCGTTAAATGTGGTCAGCGGTGTTAAGAGGCTGCAAACCTCCGAAGAACTGATAAGTAGTGCATTGATCACTGAGCACTACTTAAATAGTATAAAGGCCACCTGAAATTTTGAACGATGAAGTTCTTAACAACCGTACCTTCGGGAGAGGTCATGGCATCTACTCAGTGGCTGAGAGCTGTGCCAATTCAGATTTCCAACCGAGAACTCTATGGTGATTTGGTAGTCCTTGACATGAAGGATTATGATATTATCTTAGGGATGGATTTCGTGAGCAGGTACAGTGCCGCTATTGAATGCCGCAAAAGAAGAGTAAAGTTCACACCAGAAGCAGAACTTCCATTCGAGTTTGTTGGAGATCCGAAGAGAAAGACAAAAAGGTTACTTTCTAACCTACAAGCTTACAAGATGTTAGATAATGGATGTTCTGGTTATTTAGCACATGTAGTAGATGCAAGGCAAAGAGAAGGGTTAAAGAAAGAAGAAGTACGGGTAGTTTGCGACTATCCGAGGTTTCCGGAGGAGTTACCCGGACTGCCTCCCAATCGAGAAATCGAGTTTGAGATTGAGTTGGCTCCAGGTACTAACCTGATTTCAAAGGCACCTTACCGCATGGCGCCAGCAGAATTGAAAGAACTGCAAGAACAACTACAGGAGTTGCTCGACAAGGGCTTCATCCGCCCTAGTCATTCACCTTGGGGAGCTCCTGTGTTGTTCGTCAAGAAGAAGGATGGATTTATGCGGATGTGCATAGATTATCGAGCCTTGAACAAGGTGACTATCAAGAACAGATATCCTTTGCCAAGGATAGATGATTTATTTGATCAGTTGAAGGGGGCAACCATGTTTTCCAAGATAGATCTGCGGTCAGGGTACCATCAACTCAAAGTCACGGAGAGGGATGTGCCGATAACAGCTTTCCGAGCAAGGTATGGACACTACGAGTTTGTGGTCATGCCTTTTGGAGTGACAAATGCCCTTGCAACGTTCATGGATCTAATGAATCGAGTATTCAAGGAGTTTCTTGATATGTTCGTCATAGTCTTCATTGATGATATCCTAGTCTATTCAAAGTCTTAGGAAGAACATGACGAACATCTGAGGGTAGTGTTGAAGACGCTACAACAGCAGAAGTTATATGCCAAATTTTCAAAGTGCAAATTTTGGCTTGATCGAGTGGCTTTCCTAGGCCACATCATTTACAAGGAAGGTATTATTGTAGACCCCGCCAAGATTGAAGCAGTTAGTAATTGGGGTCGACCAAAGAATGCTAGTGAGATCAGGAGCTTTCTGGGTTTAGCAGGGTACTACAGAAGATTCGTGGAGGATTTCTCTAAGATAGCTTCTCCACTAACCGCCCTTACCAGAAAGAATAATAAGTATGAATGGACTGAAAACTGTGAGCGAAGTTTTATTCAGTTGAAGAAGAGATTGACAAGTGCTCCCATTCTTACAGTTCCAGAAAGTGATAGAAGTTTTGACATATACAATGATGCCTCAAAGTTGGGACTGGGAGCTGTACTCATGCAAGAAGGCAAGGTCATTGCTTATGCCTCCCGGCAACTCAAGGATTATGAAAAGAACTACCCTACTCATGATCTTGAGTTAGCCGCCATAGTATTTGCCCTCAAAATGTGGAGACATTAGCTGTACAGAGTCCAGTGTAGGATTTACATAGATCACCAGAGTCTGAGGTATTTCTTCACTCAGAAGGACCTAAATATGAGACAACGAAGGTGGCTGGAGTTAGTTAAAGATTATGACTGTGAGATCCTCTACCACCCAGGAAAAGCGAATAGAGTGGCAGATGCGTTGAGTAGGAAGACTTGCACAACTTTGATGTCCCTGTCATCACTGTCACCACCACTGCAGAATGAGATAGTAGATTATGGAGTGGAGATCATAGATGGGCAACTCTCAGTATTGACACTAGAGACAACTTTTCTTGAGGATTTACAGAAAAAGCAAGAGCAAGATTCTGATATTCAAAAGATCAAGCAAGAGTTACAAGAAGGAGGAAGTAAAGAGTTTAGAGTATCTGATAGGGGGACACTCTATTGTGGAGACCGTCTATGTGTCCCTAACAGTGAGGAGCTAAGAAAGAGGATTCTTGAGGAAGCCCATATAACTTCCTATTCTATGCATCCGGGTTCTACCAAAATGTACTAGGATTTGAAAAGAAGATTTTGGTGGTCTGGAATGAAAAGAGATGTAGCTAAGTATGTTAGTACCTGCCTGACGTGCCAAAGAGTGAAAGCAGAATACCAGAGACCAGGAGGAGCCCTACAGCCTATACAATTCCGGAGTGAAAATGGGAAGACATAGCCATGGACTTCATTGTTGGTCTACCCAAGACAACAAATGTCTATGATGCTATCTGGGTAATTGTAGACCGATTGATCAAGTCTGTCCATTTCTTGGCAATCAAAGTGTCCTACTCCATAGAAAGACTAGCCCAGTTATATGTTTAGGAAGTGATCCGACTGCATAGAGTTCCGAAGACCATTATCTCCGACAGAGATGGTCATTTCACTTCGCATTTTTGGGAATGTGTACAGACATCACTTGGCACCAAACTGAAGTTTAGCACAGCATTCCATCCTCAGAATGATGGGCAAACAGAAAAAGTAAATCAAGTTTTAGAAGATATGCTCAGAGCTTGTGCATTGGATTTCAAGGGCAGTTGGTGCAAGTACTTGTGTTTAGCTGAGTTCGCCTACAATAACAGTTACCAAGCTACTATTGGTATGACGCCTTATGAAGCTCTTTATGGTAGGAGGTGCAGATCTCCTATCTGTTGGTATGAAGGTAGTGAGAAGAGAGAAATGAGGTTTCAGACTGATCTTATTGGGGATACCACAGAAGCTATAATGAGCATCCGCCAAAGAATAGAAACCGCTCAGAGTAGGCAAAAGTGTTATGCCAATGTGCGGCGTAGACCACTAGAGTTCGAGGTTGAGGATACAGTTTTCCTTAAAGTAGCCCCCATGAAAGGAGTAATGAGATTTGGCAAGAAAGGCAAGCTAAGTCCTCGTTACATAAGACCCTACCTAGTAACGAAAAGAGTTGGCAAGGTAGCTTATGAGTTAGAGCTACCTCCAGAGATGTCAGCTATTCACAATGTGTTCCATGTCTCAATGCTAAAGAAACATGTTCCCGATGCCAGCCAAGTGATTGAGCCACAGACGGTACAAGTTCAAGAAGATCTCAGTTATGAAAGTCGACCTATTCAGATAATAGATCAAGCAGTCAAGAAACTGAGGAACAAAGATGTACCCTTAGTGAAGGTTCTATGGCTAAACCAGAAGCATGAAGAGGCAACTTGGGAAACAGAAGATAGCATGAGGCAAAAGTATCCAGAGATATTTTAAGTTCGAGGATGAACTTTCCATAAGGTAGGGAGGATTGTAACACCCGAATTTTTCAAAATAAACAAAGAGAAAAAAATCTTTTAAATAGTCAAAGTGAGGGATCGAACCTGCAACCTACGGGTTGGGGTTAAGTTCAAGTTACCAATCGTGTTAGTGATCTTTTCATTAGAATATGGAATTGATATTAGATAAGCAATAGTAAGCATCTTTTATGAGTAATGCATCAACTTCCACTTAGTATATAAAGGAATGGAAGAAGAGAAAACCAAGAGTTTTCTCATTCTTCCTCTTCTTTGCCGAAAACAAGAAAAGAGCTAGGTTTTCTCCTCTTCTTTTCTTGTGCCCATGATCCGAATCATGCGAAGGAAGTGGACGAGGAGTACCACGCTAGATCCTACGTCGGTATAGTGAGTTCTAAGCGTAAGGATGTAAGTAGATCTCTCACCTGCAATAAAAGTAGTTGTCTACTGAGTTTTAAACATGATTTTCAAGTCTTTTGTATGATGTGATCCTAGTATAGCAAGACCAAGGTCTTGATTTACCCAAACGCGAGGTTTTGGGATTTCAGCACGCAAGGTGTTCGATACTGATGTTCTAAGTATGACCAAGGTCTAACTAAGCCCTAGAACGAGTTCTAGAACTATGAAATGAGATAAGAAACAAGACCGAGGTCTTGTTGTGTTCTAAAACAAGTTTTGGAAACATTACCTTTTTAAGTGCTAAGTTATGCATTTTAAATACAAGCATGAGTACAAGTTAAGTATATTACTTTGAAAGACCGAGGTCTTTTTGGCATGTACCGGGTCGAGGCCCATGAGATCTAGGTGAGCTAGTAAGACGTCCTATTAGGATTCGGTGGCTAGCTACCCCGAACCTATTTGGGATCAGCGCATTGGTACTTGCCGGGCCCAAAGGAGGATGTTTATTATTTTGAAGTATAAGAAGTATACGTGTATAAGTTTCAAGTTTTTCAAAAGCAAGAAATCATTTTATGCATGTTACACATTTTTCATTTCAAGCAAAGTTTCCAAATGCAAACATTTGTTACAAGTGTATTCATGAGGTTATTCATTTTAAGCATAGCATTTTCAGTACATATGTTTAAAAGCAAGCATTCTTGACCAAGAGCATGTTTGATATCAATTGCATGTTTTTGTGAGATAGGTATCTACTTACTAAGCTGTTTGCTTAGAGTTGCATTCTTTTACTGCAGATAAAGGTAAAGGGAAGATGTAAGGCAAGGAGGCTCAAGGATGGATGATTCATGTCAGTGGCGGCGGAACTGTGGAGTAGGATCCTTGGGGATGAGTTTTGTTTATCGTTTAAAACTCTAAACAATAGAACTTTATGAGTATTTTCTTTTGAGTTTATGTTAGTAGTTTACTTTCGCAAAGACTTTATGATTGAGTAGTTAATTTGGAGTTTGAAATGCATGCAAATGGAGTATGATTATGGTTATTATGTTTGTGAGTCTACAATCTTGTTGTGTAGTTGAAGTAGAATGTATATATATACTTGAACGGTGTTTCTGAAACCTAGAAACTAGAGTTTCAGGCGCATCAGTCGACTGGTCGAGAGAACAGGAACATTCGGGTGAGTGAATCCCAGGTGCTATCGACTGGCAGGTTATCAGTCGACTAGTGCCAATGGAAAACAAAAAGTGTTGTAGGGCTGATGGCTTGTCCTTCAGTCTTGCAACTAAGAGGTCTAGGAGTCAAATCTTGGCACAGCCAATAAAATTAAAGATTTTTTTTTATTTTGGCTGGCCCTGCAGTAAAGTCAACGTAACGACCCTATAAGGTCAATGTTAGCAAGAGAGGGTCGTTACAGAAGTAGAGACGGGTCGAGGTTCGGACTTCTCGAGATCCGAGAGTATCGAAGGCTAAGCGAAAGTCCACCCGAATGGACTGGGTGGCAACCATCTCCTGAGAGGAGTAGGTGAAAGACGTGTTCCTGGGGGTGTGAACTTGCATCGGTTCGACGTAGGGTTTCGGGGAAATCCAAAGTCAGAAGAATCTCGTTAAGGCTAAGATTGTGTGTGTATTTACTTTGTATTTGCGTATCTTGCAGGTACCTAGAACGGAAGACAAGGCAGGCAAATAACGCACAAAGTGGCTGGAAGGCTGGCTGCTAGGCGCCCCCATTGAAGCAGGCGCCTAGATGGAGCTAGGCGCCCCCATTGAAGCAGGCGCCTAGATGGAGCTAGGTCCCCATCATCCAGGGCGCTTCTATGAAAGGAGGCAAAATAGGCTTTCATTCAGGCACCCCATATGATACATGCGCCCTGGTTGAAGTTGTATCTGCTGCTGCGAGTTCGAAGCAGAGATAAGCTTTGACTGGGTTCAATGAGACACCTGGGAGGTCCAGGGCACCCTGGTCAAGAGTGTTATCTGCTGCGGCGAGTTCGGCGCGTAGATAAACTTGACTAAGTCCTTTGAGGCGCCCCAATGATCACAGGCGCCCTAATGAAGCCTATAAAAGGGGCTTCGACCCTAAGGCTCAGAGCACAACTTCTGAAATCATTCCAAGCTTCCCCAGTGACGACAAATGCTAACGACGAAGCTCTACGACCCGGAGGCTCCAGGAGGAAGTGTGCGGCACTTCGGAGGTCCAGATCGGCCTAGTCTTTAACTCTGTTTTGTTTGGTTTGAATTTATTTTCAGCACGTATTTTTATCTATCTTTTGTTTGTAACACTTGCACTGTAAGATGGGTTTTTCCGCCTCCGGAAAGTCTGGAAAGGAGACCATTAGTGGACGGGTGTTCCCGTGCTTAGGCCTTGGATGTACTGACCCTGAGGGTTAGGAACCAAGTAAATCCTGTGTGCATTCTGAGTTGAGTTGTCTTTACTGTTTTATTTTCCGCTGTGCTACTAACGCTCACTCCATAATGAACGAAAGTTTACTAGTTTCCACGAAATAATTTTTACCGTCATATTCACCCCCCATCTATCGACGGCACCGGTCCTACACCAAAGTCAGAACCAAGATAGCTTAGGCTGTAAATCATCATTTGTAAATGCTTTGTTTGTTTTGGAACTAACCCTGATTGCAGGAACGAAGGGATGATGTTTTTTCATTCAGGCGGCTCAATGGAGTGAGGCTCCTCACTGGGCTAGGTGCCTGTGTTGAGACAGGCGCCCCAATGCAAGGCTACTCCAAGCATTCGAAGAAAACAACCACGCAAGCCTCTGGACCAAGTTAAGTGATGCACCTGTGATAACAGAGGTGCCCCAGTCAGCTCTGGCGCCTCAATGAAGGGGATAGCCGCTGACCAAGCTGCAGATTAGAGTTCACGCAGGAGAGGCCACATGTCAGGCTCCCCCTTCAACACAGGCGCCCCACTGAACACTATAAAATGGGGTTCACCCCCAAGTCTTCGATATTAATCGCTTTCAACTGCTACGCTCAAGCGCTCCGCTCCGACAAGTTCTGTACTCGTGATTCAAGCGCTGACAATGACCCGCTTCTCTGGAAACATCCAACCTCTCGGATCGTCGGCAAAATGATTTTTCATTAAGTGCTATAACTCTATTTTTCAATTCTATATTTGTACACTCGAATTGTAATCTTTCATGAAAATATAGAATTGCCCATCGTAAACGGTCAAGGACCGTGGGCTTTGGAGTAGGAGCCGACGCGACTCTGAACCAAGTAAAAACAAATCGTGTTAGCGATTGGTTTTATTTTCCACTGTGCAATTACTCTATCACTTCCGAAAAAAGTTTTACGAACGATATTCACCATCCCTCTATCGTTTCAATCCGATCCCACATTTGGTGCCGTCCTTGAGGTAGATCACCAGATCCCCCCACTCGCCGATGAACCTGGGCACGATCTGGATGTCCTGGATAGACGAGTAGGTGTCACGCCCCGAGACCCAAGAGTCGCTGGTCCAATATAAAATCGGACAGCACCTCCCCTGTCCGGCGGACAATTTACACATACATACACACACGCAGATAATAAATTTGGCCTCAGGCCTCCAAAATAGATAAACACAACATAAAAGCACAAGACAACTAAGTAAATCATACCTGACTGCAGACCAGTCCGACTTACGACGAAACAACCAATACACAAAAACCCCTTAGGGCACACGACACATATGACATATACCAATCGGTAAAAGGAATATAAAACAATGCACTACAAAGTACAAAACGAAATCATGCGGTCGCGATGGGTAGGGACTGGCTACTGGGCTCTTCTGGCGACTGCAAGTATCTCAACCTGAAATAAAATCATATGGCAATGGTGTGAGTCCATAAACTCAGCGAATACCCAGCAGATATGCATAGTATGTTATAATAACGATAAGGATCTACGCTAATACCGTCTCATATAAATAATAGACAAGGGTATATGCTAAGACACTGAATAATGGTACATACCAGAATCCATCTATCCTGCAGAGGGTGAAATATAATCCCAGAGCAAGTATGAGATATAATCCAAGATAAACAGGTATCCAGTATATGCATGTCAATCAAGTGCAGAAATCAAATGCAGTAAACAATGCACGATGCAAAATATACACATGGTGCAATGACATGTGTCACCCCTGACACCAGTCAGATCATCGTCCACCTGTCATAAATAGACGTCCGAAAGGGTAGAGCTATGACAACTGTACGCACCCTGCTATCACTGCTCCTGAGTGACCGAGTGGACAGGTTGCTGGCGGAGGTCTCTCTCCTACCCCAAGCAATGGGGGAGTCTAGCTCTCATCTTCTCGTGTCTCAGGACGAGAAGGGATCCCTGGCTGTTACCACGCACCGAACCACCCTCCAAATAGTGACCGTGCGGAGCAATACAGGGCAAATGCACACACCCTATGGTAGCCACTACCCCTGAGTAGAGGTGTGTGCATATCCTCATATAACTGACGATGGGCTCAGACTACATAGGAGCTGATGATCGTCAGCATGCAACAATGCAAGGATGGTGCATGATCCAAATACATATAACACTCACCAAGTCCTCAACTAACACCTCAGTGTGCTAGGTATAGGTCTGAATCCTATATCATGAGATACAAGTAATCTACTAGGTATACTGAAAAAGTAACCAGTGATCTATCCATGTCAAAACGCAAGAGGGAACATATCTCTACATCTATGCCCATATGTATATACATGGCAACTATCAAGACTATATGAATCTAAATGGAAGATAACCTCGAGGATAAGCAACATGTATCAAATACAGGTATACTAAGGCAAATATAGCATACAAGCTTACTGTTATCTATAACAAACCATGCATAGCAATATGACAATATCTAAAAGATAAGTCAGAGGGTACCCGCCTCCAAATAGAAGAATCCAAATGCGAAGGGAACCACCCGCCAATATCAGCAATAATAATCCAAATCAAGTCCCTGTATCAAGGACAGATTTAATTAGCTATTACAAAAATAGTAACTAGCTAATTAATCCCTAATCCATTCTAGGGTTAACCTCATCTGCCCCTTTCCATTTAATTAACCATAGTAAAATGATTAAGCCTTAATCATCCCAACTTACCCTGATTAGATTCCAATTAGGTGTTGGAATCTGAATTTTTCATCATGTTCACTCATTTGGTTTAAATTCCAAATAAAACTTAACCCGTTCACTCTTCAAACTATCCAAATGTTCCGTCTCCAAATGAAGCTCACGGCAAACACACCCAAACTAAATCGTTATGAATCCCTTAAATGAAACTAATCAAAAATAGAGTTACCATCAACCACAATAATCCAAACTTACAATAAGACTACTACCCCACAGATCTAATTTCTTGATTTCTACAAATCATCCAACACCCAATTCCCATTCCAAACAGAAAACCACACAACTCATAACCCACATTGCGATTCCAGAATAATAAAACTATAGTATTGAAGCTAAACATCTGAACAGAAATCCATGGATTTATCTAGTGGCATCACAGTATAATTCAAGATCAAAACTAGAACTCGCTTGCGATCTACAATCCAAAACCAACAGCCTTACCTGGTGGAACATTGGCAAGAAATCCCCCGCTCCGGATCTAGCGCAATTCAAAGGATCTTCACATATTCCAGTAAATCCTCCCGATTATCCCAACCTTCAACCTTGCCAAGCCAAACCACTTGCAATTCAAGGATCAGAATAAATATTGCAAGCAACTCTCAGCCAAATCTTCCTATAAGAACTAGGATGGGCTAAGATACCTATTAGATCAGAGTCGGTGGATAGGCCTCGGCTGGTGAAATGCCTGTGACTTGCCCGACGCGGACACTTGGGAGCAATGGCTGCGGCTAGGGCATGCGCGATGGGGAGGATGAAGAAGAGGTCGGGCAGCTGCGGTAGGGTTCGTGAAGGGAGAGGGAGAAAATGAAGGAGGAAAGACTTGGGCGGCGCATCTGCAGGTTTTGGCTGCGTGCGAGCGGCTAGGGCACGAGGCCGGGAGCTTTTAATAAAAAAGGGAGGTCTTTTTGTAGAAAGGCCCCTCACATTCCTCCATTTCACATCAAAACCTTAGGGCAAAGGATTTAACCATTTAACCCTCCCATTTAATTATAATTTAACCTCAAAAATTTTATGGTTAAATTATTTACCCTCTCGTAATTTAGAGTTTACTCGAAAGCTCCTGGGCTCCTCCAGTAGGGCCGGAAACCCTAGACTCAATTCAGAAAAATCCTGAAAAAATTTCTGGTCCGGATTTTCGAATCGTCGTATTTTACATTCTCTCCCACTAATAAAAAATTTGGTCCCCAAATTTTCTCATTCTTCATACGACACACACTAGCATCAAAACATTTCTGTACTCATCGTGAGTAATTACTCTATCTGATACCCTAAGGTTACACTGCTATAGAACAACTGGAATTATCGACCCAGAGATTATCATCCGATAACCAAATACACCCGAACAACCATTCAATCATCACAAGTCATATATCTGTATATATATATCCTCCAATAGGCCGTCAGAAGATAACATATAATTTAAAATTGTGCTAATATGTCTTACCATATGCTGCTATCAATAACAGACTTCCCAAATAATCGACCACTGAAAGATCATTTATCCACCCGATGATCCATCAAAAAGCTACAAATCCGATAGGTCCATGTACACTAATAGAATCCTCAAAGTACAACATATAATAGAAGTTCGTCAATCTCAATCCATCTCTCAACACCAACGAGAAAGTCCATGGTGATATCAACCTTATCATCCCGTGAACTAATAGGTCCACGATAGGGGTATAATAACCGAAAACCAGTGGACATCTTTAACCTCCTGCTTAATGTCCAATATCTCAACTGAAGGTAAGGATACAGCTAACTTCACATCCTCCGGACCCTAGCGGGTCGTACATCCCGATGCCCCATCGAGATTATCCAACCATATACACTCAATCCATGAATCAAGATCCCTCATAGCATAGCGAAACAACTAACGAGTCACACCGACCGTCGACTCGTAATCTAATACAGTCCAATTCCTCCACTCCATAGTCAAGACTCTCTAAGGTCCTACTCCATAACAAGAAGGTAGAGATATGCTATCTCTCAGGAGTATCTCAACATAGTCAGGGAGCAATTCTTTTATTTCCCCACAGGTCGTCCTCGATATCATCCAACCATAGGTGACCTAGTCTTGTAAGTGATTCACCTCCGCGCAAATCACAAGTTCGTAAATACCTTCTTGGTTATTTAGACCAAGCAAAAGCAGTCACCCATAAATGTCAAGCAACTAGCTTCACACTTTTCCGTATTAGCTTAAATCACCCATCAACATGTACTTTCTAGGTCAACAATCAAGTACAAGTGATCCATGGTCAAATCCCCCAAGGAATAGAATGTAAAAATCCTCTACTAATCGTAATAATATGTAGCCAATGCTACCCAACTACATCAATGCAAATCATGTACTCAAGACATGACATCTAGCTTATCTGTCCAGATATACACAACACAAGAAAACTTGCAGCTCCATGAGCTAAAGTGTATTGATCCAATAATCATACCTAAATATACAGGAATGGTAACCATATCCAGTAACATGAGAAAAACTCTAACTATACCGAAATATGCAAGAGTAGTAACAACATCCAATGACATGAGATAATTTCTAACCATACCTAAATACAAGGATAGTAACATAATCCAATAACATGGGAGAATTCTTAATCCTTCCTAACCAGGATAAGGGATACAAGAGATGAGAAGAAATACCTGTCGCTTGAAGAAGTCCCATCGTGCCAAGTCCCAAACAACCACATCGAGAAAAATACTCCGAACAAATCCGACAAGACTCGTAAAACAAGTAGGGGAAGTCACTGCGGTCCTATCCGGTGAAACCGGAGATGATGGTGATGCACGGGTCGGTGAAGTGGTAGAGGAGGAAGAAGGCGCGGGAGACGGCGGCCAGGGTGAGGGGGAACCAGAAGAGGGTGAACCCTAGGATGAGGTTGGCCAGCAGGTCCCCGTAGTGGGCACCTCCGTCGAAGAATGCTTTTTCTTTCTCCCTGCCTCGCCGCCGGAGGAGATGGGGGGGGGGGGGGATTTACGGGAGACCGTTTGCGACGAGGAGGAGGAGGAGGAGGAGGAGGAGGAGAGCTTTGTAGCGGTTGGGGGATGAGCGGAAGGAGTGGGCATAGGAGGGAAGGAGGAGTGGGTGAGATCGAGGAGGACGTGTATGAGGGCGGTGGAGAGATCGAAGAGTTATGACGTTGTGGGGAAAACAATACCACTACATGTATATATTAGGTTAACATAATAATAAGAGGGTATAATAATGAGAGGGCATTAAATTAAGTTTGTCATAATAGATAATCATATATGACATTTTAATATTTAAAATAATATCTCTTGGTAAATGTCATTAAATAATATTTATAATGGCATTTAAAAGTTAATGTCATTAATAAAGTGTCATAATAGACCATATTTCTAGTAGTGTTAGTTAGCACAAATAATTAACATAAGCAAAAACTGATTAATAACGTAAATAGCAAAATATAGAGACACAAACAGTTACTTGATTTGCAACTAGGCAGACTGCTAATCCAAGGCAAAACTAAGCTCAATCTCCAAATCAAATTCCGTAGGGCGGAGAAGGGAAATTCGTATACAATGCAATTAATGTTTGAAATTGAGCTCTAGTGGCTTATTTATAGCCCCAGTCAAGTCTATCAGAATGTTGACGTGGACCTACATGGGCTCCTGAGAGCTTAGGGCGCCTGACATGTGGTTTAGAAGTTATCCCTTCGCAATATTGGAAAACGACTAGCTATGGATCAACTTATTGCATCTCGTGAACCTGTATCTCTGGGGTGCCTGGGAATAGGGGTGCCGAAGTTCATAGGAGTGTCCTCATTCACGAGCGCCCAAGTGCTCTCGGGCGCCTAAGTGGCTTTCGATCATTTTTATGCTGACTGGTCTACAACGAATCTTCTTGGGTGATCTTGGGCCTTCCAAAGATGGGCTCACCCGAACCCTCCTCCAGCCTTCTCCTCGAGCGTGCTTCTGCCTGACATCTCATCCCTCGAATGTCGCGCGCATCCTTCTCGCTCTACCAGCGTACTTTTCCACAGACCTCCACATCCCTCGAATGCACTGAGCCCATCGACTCTCATCCCGTCCCATCCTTCTAGACCACTACGTCTTTTGCTCGACTTCTTGCGCTCCTAAGCTCCTAGACACTTAGACACAAGGATCAAACACTACAGGACCTAACTTGACTCGGTTTACCACATCAAAACTGACCTGGGGTACTAACAATCTCCCCCTTTTTGATGTACATCAACCCGAGTTAAGTTAGGATAAAAGAACACATAAAAAATACAAGAATAAATATTTGACAATGTAAGCACAAAAAAATTTGAAATTAAGTCTTCCCCTTAACTTAAGTTATTTCTCTCCCATTGATCACATCAAAATTTAAATATATTAAGGGTCAATTTAACAAATATACAAAAATTCATAGAAAATTAGTTAAACATCAAAAAATTTCAAAAATTTTTGAGTACATGTCAAATCTAATAGTTAGCTTCCAGAAAATCTAGTTTGTTAAAATTTTCGTCGAAAAATTATTTTTAAAAATTTAAAGTCCAATTTTTGAAAATTAATTTACAATAATTTATTTTTTCTATAAAATTACTCAAATTTTTATCCAAGTTAGAATTTTAGCAGACTCATCTCTGTAAAAATTGTCAAAGTGAAATAAATTTTGTAACTTTATGAAAATAGTATAGAATTCGGAGTTTATAAATTTTAAGATAGATCATTTTAAAATTTAATTTGAACTTCTAATAAATTTGAAAATTTTTCTCTACACTTGAAAGATTATCCAACGATCCTGAAAAATCGAATTCAATGAAATAAATTTTTTAAGTATTTTAAAAATTTAAAAATATACTTTTAAATAAAAAATTATAATAAATCTGTTTAATTGTTAAAAATTTTGAAAAAATAATTTGTGGATAGCTTGTACGATCGTGTTCGGCAAGCTAGTGGGGGAGGGGGGTGAATAGCTTCGTTCATTTTTCTACCATTCACGTTAGCCAACCCAAGCGGAATAACAAATATCAATAACAAACAACGCTAATGCAAACCTATTTACGTGGTTCGGAGATGACGCTCCTACTCCACGATACTCCGTAAGGTGGACGATCCCTCAATCCTTCGGCGGATCACTCCCCGGATGCCCTCTGGCTTGCTCGTGTAGCTCCTTATGGGTGGAGAAACCTCGCCACAAACCCAACTGCACCTTTGAGCTCTTAGACTACTATTTGGCCTTTAACCAAAGCCAAATTCGTCAAAGCTCCAAGCTAAAATGAAGCCCTTTTAAACAGAGCTTATGTCTGTATTGGCCGCCACCAGTCGACTGCCCCCACTCAAACTCGACCGTTGCAAGCCCCAACGTTTGAATTCTGGCTGCTACCAGTCGATTGCCCCCATAGCAGTCGACTAATCTTTCAGCCACTCTTATCAGTTGACTGCCTGGGGCCTAATCGACTGCCACCTAGGTTTTTCACTTATCGATTACTATTCTCTCAACACTCGACCCCTAGGATTTTCCCGAGTACATTCCCTCAGCACTCGTATCCTCACAACTTAGCTAACTCTTCACCAGCAGCCTCGACTGTTGCCTCACACCCTCTTCATCTTTGGCACCCGTCTCTCGGATGCGCACACAAGCCTCCAGCATGCCTCCATGCCATCCTTCGTGAATGCCTCGATGTCCGCGCCCCTCGGCTCATTGTCCCTGCTATCCATGGTCCGTTGGGTCCTCACAAGCTCACGGCTTGTGATGGGTATAGCTTGGCGGGATTCCTAAGCGAATACCTTGTCGATCCGAGAAACCTCTCCATGCCTACGGATTAAAAATTTAATCAGAATGGAGAGCCATCTCCCATCGACCGTCTTGTGTCGTATCGAATGATCCAAATTACAACATAGTCAATTAACAAAATCGGCCTTGTAATTTGCTCTACCGTTTGACCCCGAAAAAGGCGATGAGTTGATCGCCGACTTTTGTGTTTATGGTCGGGGTCCAGTTAAATAATTATTGTAACGATCCAGCCCATTTGGTGGTCCATTCGGCGACCCCTTATTTTTTTGTGGGTCGTCGACCGTCGACCGTGTCGTTACCTTACTAGGTCTTCCCACCCCCTGGACAGTGGATTTTTGCCTTCCCTAGGATTCGAACCCTAGACCCAGGCTTAAGTACTAGTTCTTTATGAATCCTAGTAACCAACAAAAAAAGGCACCTTTTTATTGTAATGAACCGGCCGATTTGGCGGCCCATTTGGCGACCCTGCTAAGCTTAATTGGTTACCAGGATTCAAAATGAACTAGTACTTAAGCCTGGGTCTAGGGTTCGAATCCTGGGGAAGGCAAATATCCACTGTCCAAGGCGTGGGAAGACCTAGTAAGGTAACGACACGGTCGACGGTCGACGACCCACAAAAAAATAAGGGGTCGCCGAATGGACCGCCAAATGGGCCGGATCGTTATAATAATTATTTAACTGGAACCCGACCATAAACATAAAAGTCGGCGATCAACTCGTCGCCTTTTTTGGGGTCAAACCGTCGAGCAAATTACAAGGCTGATTTTGTTAATTGACTAAGTTCTAATTTGGATCATTCGATACGGCACAAGACGGTCGATGGGAGACGGCTCTCCATTCTGATTAAATTTTTAATCCGTAGGCATGGAGAGGTTTCTCGGATCGACCATGTATTCGCTTAGGAAACCCGCCAAGCTATACCCATCATAAGCCGTTTCCATCGGATCCTCTTCTTCTATCTCGGCCTGCCTCAGGATCTTCTACCGTTTCCATCGGATCCTCTTCTTCTATCTCGGGAACCTCCTCGGCCACATCGGGGTCTTCCTCAAACATCCCGGGGTCTTCCTCAAACATCTCGAGTATCTCGGGATCTTCCTCAAGCATCTCGGGATCTTCCTCGATCATCGGGTCTTCCTCAAACATCTCGAGCATCTCAGGATCTTCTTCAATCATCTTGGGATCCTCCCCATACATCTCGGGACCCTCCTCGTACATCTCGGGGTCCTCCTCATACATCTCGGGGTCCTCCTCGGGATCTTCCTCAGAGTCCCGCAGATCCTTCGGAAACTCATGATGAAGAAGTTGCCTACATAATTCCGTATATGAGATACGACATCCATGTGCCCCCAGATCTGATAAGCAACCTCCCTCGCACGATTGGGCAATGAACGAAGTAGAGCCCCAATCCTATGATCATCCATGATTGGAAACTCTTCCTACTCGAGTTTCCAGAATAGCCGATCCAACTTCCCCATATTGCCTTGGATCCCAAGGACCGGACTATACTCCACCTCTTCTATCTGCTCCAGCAGCTCACGACTCCGCCCATGGTAACGACTCGTGGTGCCAATCTCATGCAACATCTGGAATTGAAAAAAAAACAACACAGTCAGTACAGCACTGACAAAAACCAGTACAGAACTAGTTTTTTTTTTCAATTCACAAATATATGCAGAGAAAAGCACACCAGATAAACTCAGTTTCCTTTACCTTAATAATTACAATAATACATTTTCCTTTTTTTTCTATCCCTACCCGCATATCCAATCCTAAAGTATTTGATTTCCTAAGAAAAATATATATAGTTCATAGTCACATATCCTAAAGTACTTTTCATTGTAACACATCGTTCATACTTGCATATTCTAGAGTCATAAAGTTGTTGGGACCGGGTGCATGTCGACAAGGATACGGGTTCGTAAAATTTTAAATTTTACGTGCAGTGGAAGAATTAGCATAAAATAATTTTTTAAATTATTTTAACTACGTATCTAGCATGCAACCTTATGGTGTGTGGACATAATCATAAATTAAAACTATACGGAAAAGTAAACTAATTTATTAAGTACCTCGCGTAACTCGAAGTAAGGGACGAGATCCAACCATAGCGTCCCTTGGAAGCTTCGCCTCTATTCGCGTCCACGCCGAGTTCTCTTCGGGATGACTTCGCAAAGTCATGAGTTTTGTGCCGACGAGAACTACTAGATTCTCTAAAGGCACAACTAGAAGAACAAGAGAAAAGAATGGAAACTCACCAACAAGAAACGGAATCTAAATTCCGGGAAGAGAGGAGTTGTGATCCGCGTCTTCTTCTTCTTGTCTTGGCTTCTCCTTCTCCTTGATAGCTCACGGCAACCAACCCTAAGGGATGAAGTGCGCCGGCCCTAGGTGGATGAAGGGGCGCCGGATGAAGGGCGCCGACCCTAGTTGCCTCAAGGGGCGCCGGCCGTAGGGTTGAGAAGGGGAAAAGGGAGGAAGAGAATAAGAGAGAGAGAGGGAGAGGATTAACTCTTAATCAACATAATTGATTGGAATTGAAGGCTAGCCTTTGGTTCCTTTATATAGTAACCTCTCCCTTGCTAAGTCTCCTCTTTAACGGAATTAACGGAATTAATTTTCATAAGAAATTTATCTTATAAATTTTCCTATGAATAATTCCGTTATGCCTAGTTTTATTATAACTAACTTTATAATAAAATAAATTATTCTCTTCTTTAATTATGGAATAAATTTTATAAGAAACTTATAAATTTTCTTTTAATGGAAAAATCAATTCATAATTGATTTTATAAAATTAAAATAAACCACTCCACGGATTATTTTAATTTCCCAAAAAGAAATAAATTTCTATAAATTTATTTATATAAATTTCTTTATACAAATTTATTTATCCATGATTTATAAAACAAATCACGCTAGATTTATTTTATTAATTAAACCAATTAAATTGGTTTATTCCCTTTTTAATGGCCGGCCAAACCAAGAGGGTGGACACCCTCTTTGGCCGGCCAAACCAAGTCGATTCCATCGCGAATTAAACTCATTTAATTCGCCCATTAAGCCTTCAAAAGACTTAGCCATTTTAAGTTTCCGTTGCGCCTCTGATTAACTCAGATTCGACTTATTTCTCTTGATCGGAAAATCCAATTTTCAACTCGTTTTAAATCCCTCAGATTACTCGTAGTGCGTGTGACTAAATAGGCTTTCGATTTATGTTGGTCATCTATAATCAACTAATTATAGAACGATCATGAGTGGCACCTAGTAGTACATCATGACCCCCAATTAATCGAAAGATCAACGGTTTGACCTCAGAAGTAATTTTGAAACCCTTCAGCAGCTCTAATGAATCGTGCCCCCTTCCCTTCACCACCTTATACCCACTTGGTTCAGGATATGGTCTGTTTGTGTCAGTCCCCACTAGACTGACTACGTCACACCTAGCCCAAGTAGTGTCCTTCTCGTCCTTTGGATTTCTAATTACTCTCATGTATTTAAGAAACTCGCACTCTAAACATGATATACTCTGGCCAGAGGTTTTGAGTAACAATCCGACGATAGGCCTGGGTATACATCTCCTCACAAGGAGTGGTGAATCCTTTGTAGGCTGTTCAAACATCTTCGGGCACTTCGGCTTATACCCAATCATCCTGGGTCCACACCTCCTTGGAGATGCTTGCTTAAGATGTTAAAGTATAAGTCTCCATGACCAAGATGACTTGAACACCGCAAGTCAAAGGAACATCGCACTTAAGCTGCAGTAAGAACTTCATTGACATATCTACATGTAGATTCCCATATGAAGTCTTACAGCTAGTCACTCCAATGAACTAGTTCCCTTAACTAGCATCCATGTTTATCTCTGGACATCCCAATGTCACCATCCAGTGAGAATCAGCTGATTAGAGAATAACCCATGCTAGTCTCAACAGAATTGATAGTGTCCGTTTTTATCAATTCATAGACTAGGGATAATTTCAATACTTCACAATTGCACATTTAGAGATAATCACTAGTTGTGATCCTATCACAAATTCTCTTATGCTGTGAATTGTATTGCGGACATTCAGTAGATGAGTTTAAGATCTCAATCAAATATACAAACATGTATACTCAAATAATGAATTATCATTTATTAGAATAAATGTTTACAATCATAAGGCGATTGCCTTAGGACACTTCTCTCATATTACTAACAAAAGTATCCTAAAAGTGCTTACCATCATAAGATTTGCAAAGAGGTACTTACTTGGAAGCAGAAGGAAGAAGGCTTCATGTGTGTGTAGTGAGATGGCAATTGGCTCTGATACCAACCTGTAACGCCCGCTTTTTTTTTTATAAAGCGGCGTTACGCTAACATACATAGGGCATGTGAGCATCGTAAGGCAGCGGAATAACTTAAACTTACACATACATGCACCTAACTATCCTTGCTAACTTGGTGACATGGGAACTTAGCATTTTAACATCATACTTAACATCATATCATAAAGTCACATAGTCATTCATCAAGCACACAAGTAGCAAGTGTAAGTTGTTTAGACAACACCATCATAAAATTAGCATAAAACTTGTAATTATGTATTTCCATGGCCAAGTCACTACCACACACACACATTCTTGCCCCTCCTGCTGCTTCCTTATTGTCCTCTTGCTTGATCTGCGGTATGAGGAAATAAAACTATAAGCACATAGGCTTAGTAAGACTCTTTCCTACTCATTAAACCATTCGTCATTTTAACATAAGCACATGAAACATTAACATGACTTGGAGACTAACATAGAACCTAAACATGTAACATCGTTCAGCATGACATAGTTCTTAGCATAAAACATGAGCATAAATTATACTTAACTTGGCATGTCACATGGCATAAATGTAAACATAAAGTACACTTACTAGGCATAATACATGGCATGAGTTTTTAACATAAACCAGGGGCATGTTCTTAACCTAACATAAGCATAACCTTTGCTATCATGGCATAATTCTTAACATATAACATAAGTATAATTCCTAACTTAACCATGGGTATACACTTAACATAAACATGAGCATATATTTGCTATCATGGCATAATTCTTAACATAACACATGGGCATATTCTTAACATAAACATAAGCATAATATTCGCTATCATGGCATAATACATAGCATGAATGAATGCATGAGTTGAATGCATATACATAAGGATGCTTAATTTAAAATCATACTTTCTTTTAAATACTTAAACATAATCATAACATCATTGGGGTCCCCGGCTTGTACCACATACATACATCATATGCGCGCATCCCTAAGTAAATACGAGGTAGCTAGTCTCGACCTACTAGGGTAAGGACAGCTACGGTAGTCCTAGAACCGGGGCGTTCTTAAGGTGCCCATCCCTATTGGACAGCTTCGGTAGTCCCAGAACCGTGGACAGCATAGTCGGTAGTCCAGAATCGGGGCGTTCTTAAGGTGCCCATCCCTTGGACCCATACTTCGGTCCGGTACAAGCCCATTCATAAAGTAAAATAACTTTACATGCTTCATCATTCATAAGGCATTCATAGCATACTTAGACATAGCATAGCTTTGTTACATGAAGCATGACATAGAGCATACTTGACCTTCCATTGTTCATACTTAATGCATAGCATCATGATGCCTTAAAGGCATGAGCATTATCTTCATTCATAAAACATGGCATGCATCTTTATTCATAAACATGATATGCTTACATAAAACATCATTCTTGTTCATAGTGCTTGCATTAACTTCATTCATAAACATGGCATGCTTACATAAAATATCATTCTTGTTCATAGTACTTGCATGATCATGGCATATAAGGTAAGCATTGCATTATATTCATTAAACATGACATGTCTACTTAGACCATCATCCTATTCCATAGAGCTTGCATGATCATGATACATAAGGTAAGCATTGCATTTCATACATAAGTATAGTATCTATCACAAACATGCATAGGTGGGACTTCTATAAACCTGTTACATACTATTTAAGTGCATGGCATAGAACATAAGACATTCATGAATAAACCCTATTAAGCATGACATCTAACATGAACATACAAACATGTAACATAGTACCTAAGGTTAGGGTTATAGGTAACATTATTTCTACCACATGCTTGAACCTATATATATACATCATAATGAGCCATAAACCATCATCCTTCAAACCCTAACTCCACCTAAACCCTATTTACATTGCTTGGCCGAAACTTGCAAGGAAGGGTTCCATCATTCAAATAACATGTAAGGTAGCATAAGGTAAAGAAACAACTATACATTACCTATAAGGCCATAGGAAGCCATTAGAGCTCATGATTAGGGTTAACCCTAACCTTTATCCCTACTTCTTAGGGTTTGCCGAAACCTTACAAGGCCATGGGTGCATGGAAAAATTCCATAAAATTCCCAATCAAACATTAAACACCAACCATACCATACCATAAGGGCCTTTGGAACCCATACTTGAAGCAAACATTAACTCCTTGCCCTAGGACCCTTCTTGGCCGAAACCTTTAGGGTTATAAAGCCTTGTGAAAATTCACATAAATCACCCTCAACCTCTCTTGTATCATGAAGATACACAAGATACATACTTGAAGGTTTAGATCCAATCCTAACCATGGAATCATGGTGAAGGTCCCAAACCCTAAAGGGTCTTAGGGTACCCTACAAATTTCCCAAAATTATATTCTATTCTATATTCATCATGAGAATACATTAGAAAACATGAGAGATATTTTTAACATCATTTTTGAACCCAAAAACATGGTGGCCGAAAGTTCAAGGGCCAAGATCATGGTTTTTTTCTCAACATAAAACCTAAACGAAACTTCATAATATGATAAACATCAAGGGGAACTATCATACCACAGGTGAGGGAGTCTTACCTTGGGTTTTCTTGATTTTTCACCTTGAATATAGAGAACCAAAAGATCTTCTTAGACCTTAGGTCACCCCTAGCCCTTGTAGCCTTGTGAAACCTTTAGATCTTGAAGATGAGACCTTCTTGTGGAGCTTTTCCAAGGGAAAACCCCACTTGTGGGTTTCGGCTAGAGGGAGGAAGGAGGAGGAAGAAGAGTGGCTTGTAGATGAAGGAAGAAAAGTAACTCCCATGCCACCTCCCTCATTCCTTTATACTACATTAAGGAGGGTAAGTGAAGAGTCATGGTGTCTCTTCTCTTGATGACTCTTCATTTTCCTAAGCCTTAACTAAAATCCCCTTCATTCCCTCATAGCACTCCCTTGCTAGGTGAATTGGTTAGCACATGCATGATGGTAAACTAGGTCCAAGGTTCAATCCTTGGTGCATGCACTTTATTTTTATTTTCTTTTTATTTTATTTTTTCCTTATTTTTGAAAATTCCCTAAAACTCACCCATAATCATGCTAATATTCCTAATTAAAATCCTTTTAGATTTATATTAAATTCTACCTAATTAAAACCCATTTTTGGAGCCCATATAAGGCTCATTAGTACTTAACTTCTCAATTTAAATAGGAAAACCATGCTAAACTAGGCTAAACTTCATACTAGATCTCTAGGTTCCTCGAACACTATCTAGACATGATCAATATTTTAAAGGAAATATTGAGAAAATTTTCTGGGTCGTTACAGTTGCCTCTCGGTAGCGCTGGTGCCTCATGGCAGCGCCTCCAAGGGGCGCTGCCTCTCAGCAGCACCCCCGAGGCGCTGCCTCACGGCAACGCCAGCGCTGCCAAGGTGCTGCCTCACGGCAGCAAGACGCTGCCTTACAGCAACGTCTCCTCAGGGAAGAGAGATAGGGGACAAGGAGGGGTGGAGAGGAAAGAGGCTACGGTTTTGTGATCTATTGAATCAACCATCAACTTGTTTCTATGCCACCATGGGGTATTTATAGGGCTACGATAGGGACCATGAGGAGGAGTTGGATCTTGGCCCGCTAATGGACCCGGTCCATTAATGAGGATCTATTCCACTAAAGGGCCCTCATTGACTTACCTCACCAACCCCCATATTTACATATGGGCTCCACTCATTACGAGTCGTCCATCCCCCCGTGTTTAAGATCGCGCATGCTCGTTAATTAATAAAATTACTGACAATTTAAATTATTAACTTCTGGATCCTTGATTAGTACCACTCAACCTTATCAACGTGCCAGATCAAATCCACCTGCAGGGTTTGGCACGATAAACCTTTTGAGCTCATCAATGGGGCATCATCATCCTGACTCACCAGGACACGGATTCCGTTAATAATCATCGACACATCATATTATTAATATTATTTCCCACCTTACCGGGTCTGTCGATCTAACAGAATAGATATCGCCCATTGGTAAATCAAAGAAACAATAATTAATAATATATGCCCGATATTATTTTGGGATTAAGGGTTCGTACTCCATAATAATATCTTGAGGTCCTATCCAATTATCGAGTCAGTACAAATCGGATAACCTCGGGTTTTGGTCGTACCCAATATACTCAAAGCACACTAGTGTAATTCTATGGTCAAGATCAACCACACCTAATTACTCTACAACCATCCCGATGGGTTGTCCAATTCCATCTCAGTTGTAGGGCCTCTATTTATGCTAAGTAAGGAACCGATAACATGATCTTCCGTGTGACACCACACACCATGTTATCTACAATGCAAAGTAATGGGAGTTCGTGTATGTACTATTATAAACAAACACCTAGTGTAGTGTGATTCTCTTTTCAAAATAAGATGTTCATATAAAGAAATCATGTCTTTCAGTATACACATCCTACAATCTCCCACTTATACATAAAGACATTGCTATTCTCAAAATGTCATATATCTGACTCCCTGATCCTCCACATACCTAAAGCTTTCGCTATCAAGGCCTCAGTGAAAAGCTCTCCCAGGTTGTCCCCTGATGCAATCTAGGCAACAACACCTTTTCCTCTCCTGGGTGGTACTTGCGCTCTATGTGTTTTCCTTGCCTTATGGGCTCGTGATTCCTTCGAGTTTGCAACTGCACCATTTCTTTATCACAACAAAATGTGATAGCTCTGAGCAATCCAGGAATCACATCGAAGTCCATCTTGAGGTTCGTGAACCATGTAGCCTCCTTTAGCTGCCCCAGAGGCTGCCACTTTACTCAGCTTTCATGTTGGAGTCCATCAAGCAGTCACTGCGTGACACTCCTCTAAACTATGGTTCTACCTCCTAAAAGTAAGCACAAAACCCCAAGGAATACTTACATTTGCCCCTATCCGACTGGAAGTCTGTATCCGTATAACCCATAGGGAATTGGTCTCTCTGGTAAACCGGCTTATAATCCTTAGTCCTTCTCAGGCACTAATATAAACCTTTACCACAATCCAATTTCCTTTACCTGAGTTATTCTGGTATCTACTAACCATGTCCATGGCAAAGCATATATCCGGTTTCATTTTTAGCATACATGAGGCTTCCTATAGCCGATGCTAAAGGGACCTCCATTGCCTGCTCTATCTCCTTTGATAATCTAAACATATCTCCTTGGATAGAGTAGTTCCATAGCTGAAAAGTTTAAAACTTTTCTTGGAGGTTTCCATCCTAAAACGAGTTAAGACACTGTCACTATATGAAGCTTGGGATAAGCACAACATCCTTCTCTGGTGATCCCTTAGAACTTTGATCGCCAAGCATGTGTCCTGCTTCTCCTAAGTCTTTCATATCGACTGTTTGGACAACCATACCCTTACGTCTGATAAAATTTGTCATTGTTACCAACTGACAAAATATTATCTACGTATAGTACAAGAATACCACTACGTTTCCGTCACATTTCTTACATACACAATTCTCATCCGTCCTTTGAACAAAATCTATATGACCGGATTTATCTCTTCAATGCGGGCGTTCCTCGGCATAGGTCTAGGCATCTTGATTCATGGTCGCCAGGGACCGAGTCCGAATATACTCCCAAGAACATGAATCCTTCTGGTTATCTAACAACCCTCCCACTACGATGAGGTTCCACCTGTGTATGTTCTGTAACACGCGGTGCAGTAACTTGTGGTATATCTTCTTGTACAGTTGGTACTAAGGTCAGAACATCCCCTCTTAATTTTTCAAGAACTGGTCTACAAATGGGTTCATGGTTCATCACATAGTCTACTTCTGAGATTCGTGTATTCGTCCCAACGATTACCCTCTGATCCTTAAGACTATAGAACCATCTTTCGTTCCTCTAGGATACCCTACAAATAAGCGCACGAGATTCCAACTTATCACTATTCCTCCTCAGTACATGTGCTGAGCAACCCTATATCTGAATATGTCTTAGACTTGGCTTTCACCCAGTCCACACTTCTACGGGAGTAGAAAGTACTGACCTAGATGGTATCAAGTATGTACGCTGTCGTTTTCAAAGCATATCCCCAAAAAGAATCCGTCAACTCGGAGCAGCTCATCATTGTCCTATCCCCATAAGAGCTCTTTTCCTTCGCTCTACTACACCGTTCTATTGGGACGTACCGACTACAGTCAATTGGGATTGAATCCCTAATAAGTAAGTCCTAAACTTTCCCAAGAGGTACCCACCACCACGATCCGATCGTAGTGTCTTGATACTTTTACCTTGATGTTTCTCCACAATCGTCCTGAATTCTTTGTACTAATCAAAGATTCAGACTTGCGCCCATCAAGTAAACATATCCATAACTTTGAATATTGATCACATGAAGTATTCAAAGCTACCTCTATCCTGGATAGGCACACGACCACACTATTCAGAATGAACCATTTCTAACATATCTTTGGCTCTATACCCCTCGGCCTTCAAAGGCCTCTTGGTCGTCTTACCTTCCATGTAAGATTCAAAGGTTGGGAAGTCTCCCACCAACAATGAACCCGAGGGCCCATCGGCTATCGACCTTTAAATCCTACTAAGGTTAATAAGACCAAGCCTTAGATGCCAAAGGTATGTTTGGTTCATCTCGGAAGGAACCTTTCTCTTATTTTGGTTAGATGATGAGCTATTAACAACTATTCACAGTGTGGGAGCTTTTGGTTCTAAAGTGTACCAATTGCCTATCAATGTACCTACATAGATCATCTTTCTATTCCACTTCTCATAAAAAGCAATAGAATATCTTTTATTTTAGAAACTGAACCAGAGTTCTTTCTAAAATTAGGTACATAAAAGCAATCTTAAAACCAAAACTTTATCTTCTAAAGACAAATAAATAACTCCCACTGCAATAGTAGCTACCTCCGTAGCATATCCCTTGTAGACAATAATCTCTTCCTTAGCTAGTTGTTGGGCTTCCTGGAACCCCTGCAAAGAACTGTAGACATGTTTAGTGGCCTCCGTATCTACCCACCAGGTACCGGTAGATAACAGCGCTAAACATGTTACAATGACAAAAGGAAAAGATATACCTTTGTTTTGATAACGGGAATAATTCGCCTTCTAATGTCCAGTGAAGTACTTGCCTTTTGGCTTCTTCACTCTAGTCCTTGGTCCCTACTATGCTGCTGCCTTCTTGAATCCTCCTTGTTTCTTCTTCTTCCTACCTTTCGGCACAGAAGTAGAAACCTTCTGAGTTCCCTAGGTCTACAAGTTCAGATGAAACCGCCCCTCTGCCGCCTAGAGTTCTCCCAGGAGTTCCCAACGTATACACATGCTTATTCATGCTATAGTTGAGCCAGAACTGCTCAAAACTCCTAGGCAGAGATTGGAGTATAATATCGACCTGGGTTTCCCCATCGATTTATCCTCCAAGATCCTCAATCTCATTGAGGTGGGTCATCATCTTCAGGATATTCCTCGAAGAGTTCCTATTTGTACTCCTCCGTGGAAAGGATAATGTCTAGGTTTATTTTCCAATGTATGTAGTTTGGGGCCACTAAGTTTGTTTTCCTTAAGTATGGTCTCTAGTGGGTTATAGGTCATTCTGAAAAATCTAAGAATCACAACATACACTACTTTAGAAATCAGAAATAAATTGATTCCTCAAAATAATTTATTTTCTAATTTCACCAACACCCCTATACACCGAGAAATTAGCATGCCACAATGGTGTGGACGTATACGAATCCCTACATTCGCAAGAGGAGGTTTTACCCATCGATCTTACTATCTTATCAACCTAACTTTTTGACAAGTAAGATCAATAGTTGGTTTCCATCGGCTCTGCAGAATAATAGCAGTGACTTCGATGGGGAGGATACTATTATTCGCATCTAAGTGTGGACCATTACACGACACTAAGAAAATTATTTTCGATTATGTGCCTTCTGATGGGGAAGTGCACACGCTCTTTAATAATATCCTATAGTCTTTTTTGACCCAGTGATCCACAGAACAAGTCCATCCGATGGGGAGGAAGGCACTCAGAGCCGACGCGCAGACTTGTTCACATCACTTATCAAATTGTAATGAAAGCCGTGGGACCCATAGGGTCCCTCTCCCACTTAGTAATTTATCTCGAGGAATTTTCTTAGCACTACCACACAACCAAGCATACAACCAACAACATGAAAATAAAAATAGTGAAAAATCCTAGAATTATCCAACTTTCATGGCCCCTTGGTCTCTCATGTGTTGGGGCCGGGTGCATGTTGACACGGATGCGGGTTCGTAATTTTAAAATTAATTACGTGCAGTGGAAGGTTTAAAATAAATAATTTCTCAAATTATTTAACCACACATCTAAGCATGCAACTTTATCTTGTGTAGACATGATCATATATTTAAAATTTTACAGAAACGTAAACTAATTTATGTATTTCCTCGCATAACTCGAAGGAAGGGACAAGATCCAACCGTAAGCGTCCCTCGGAAGCTCCGCCTCTATTCGCGTCCACGCCGAGTACCTTCGGGATGACTTCGCAAAGCCACGAGTTTCGTGTTCACGAGAACTACTAGATTCTCCGAGAACGCGGCAAGAAAACCAAGAGAGAAGTAATCACATCGGAAAAACTCACTACCAAGGTTGGCCGGAATCACAATTCCGGCGAGAAGGAGGAAGATGACTTGCGCCCAATCCCAAGGTGATAATGGCTGGAGAGGATGATCGTCCCAACGGAAGAACTTCGTCGCCTCGGTGCTTCTCCTTGTGCTCACGGCAAGAAGAAGGGAGAAGAAGCTTGTGGCCGACCAAGAGAAAGAAGGGAGGAGAGGGAGAGAGCCCAGGCAAGATTACTTCGATTGATTTTCAAGCCTTACCTTGGGTCCTTTATATAGTGGCCTCTCAACCGCCAAGTCTCTTTTTTCTTATGGAATAAATTTTCTATGACTTATTCCATCATGCCAAGTTTTATCATATTTTAATTCATGATAAAAACCGACCAAGTCTCCTTTTTTCTTATAGAATAAATTTTCTTATCATGGTAAATCAATGCATGATTGATTTTATAAAATAAACCAATCCATGATTTATTTTAATTTCCATAAAAAATAAACCAAACCTTGGTTTATTATATAAAAATTTATATCATCCATAATTTTATAAAACAAACCACAGAATTGGTTTATTTTATAAATTGAACCAAAAACTTGGTTCTCTCCCTTTGTTGTGGCCGACCAAGCAAAGAGGATGGAGACCCTCTTTGGCCGGCCCATCTAAGCCACGCCCCAATGAATTAAACTCATTTAATTCATCTATTAAGTCTTCAAAAGACTTAGCCATTTTACGCATCCGATGCGTCTCTGATAAATTCAGATTTGACTTATCGTTTGGCTCAACCAAACCTAATATCTCTTGATTGGAAAATCTAATTTTCAACTAGTTTTAAATCCCTCGGATTACTCATAGTGCGTGTGACTAAATAGGCTTTTGATTTATGTTGGTCGTCTATAATTAACCAATTATAGAATGATCATGAGTAGCACCTAGTAGTACATCATGATCCCCAATTAATCGAAAGATCAACGGTTGACCTCAGAAACTATTCTGAAACCCTTCAGCAGCTATAATGAATCGTGCCCCATTCCCTTCACCATCTTATACCCACTTGGTTCAGGACATGGTCTATGTGTGTCAGTCCCCACTAGGCTGATTACGTCACACCTAGCCCAAGTAACGTTTTCTCTTCCAATGGATTCTAATTACTCTCATGTATTTAAGAGATTCATACTCTGAACATATCATGCTCTGGCCAGAGGCTTCGAGTAACAATCCGACGATAGGCCTTGGGTATACATCTCCTCGTAAGGAGTGGTGAATCCTTTGTAGGTTGTTCAAACATCTTCGGGCACTTTGACGTATACCATCCTAGGTCCACACCTCCTTGGAGATGCTTGCTTAAGATGTCAAAGTATAAGTCTCCATGACCAAGATGACTTGAACACCACAAGTCAAAGGAACATCGCACTTATGCTGCAGGAAGAACTTCATTGACATATCTATATATAGACTACCATTTGATGTTTTACAGCCAGTCACTCCAATGAACTAGTTCCCTTAACTAGCATTCATGTTTATCTCCGTACATCCCAATGTCACCAGTCAGTGAGAATCAGCTGATTAGAGAATAACCCATGCTAGTCTCAACAGAATTGATAGTGTCCGTATTTATAAATTCATCTACTAGGGACAATTTCAATACTTCACAATTGCACATGTAGAGATAATCACTAGTTGTGAATTCATCACAAATTTTCTAATGCTGTGAATTGTATTGCGGATATTCAGTAAATGAGTTTAAGATCTCAATCAAATACATAAACATGTATACTCAAATAGTGAATATTCATTTATTAAAATAAATGATTACAGTCATAAGGCGATTGCCTTAGGACACTTTTCTCATATCACTAACATCATGTGCCTCCTGTCTTGTCGTCACTTCATCCACTCCTCCCTTCCTTCTGCGCATGGTACCTTAAGGGATCTTCGAGCCGAAATGAAGAGCTAATTATTTACATCATTGATCCTATACTCCACGATGGAGTGTACATGAAATCTAGATCAACTATAAATAAAAAACTCTGCTAAACATGTGTCGTATTTAATTACAAAATTAAATACCTAGCCTCGTCAACCCCGAGGATTAATTAATTACAAAAATTGCAAACATTCACACAAACAATATTTTGGCCATGAAGTTGGAATCTCGTGCCTGCAACACAAAGTTAGCCTACACACATCCACGCATCATCAAAATAAAAATGTATGAAAATTTGCAAAATTAACCAATCCTAAATACATAAAGCCGGAAACCTCAGCTCTGATACTATTGATGGGTATAACATGACGGGTTTCCTAAGCGAATACCTGGTAGATCCGAGAAACCTCTCCATGCCTACGGATTAAAAATTTAATCTGAATGGAGAGTCGTCTCCCATCGACCGTCTCGTGCCGTATCGAACGATCCAAATTACAACTTAGCCAATTACCAAAATCGGCCTTGTAATTTGCTCGATCGTTCGACCGCGGAAAAGGCGACGAGATGATCGCCGACTTTTGTGTTTA
Organism: Boesenbergia rotunda; assembly: GCA_024364735.1. NCBI lineage: Eukaryota > Viridiplantae > Streptophyta > Magnoliopsida > Zingiberales > Zingiberaceae > Boesenbergia > Boesenbergia rotunda. Next base: position 7,335 of record JAGFNQ010001833.1, on the reverse strand, counting down.
TGGTCGGGGTCCAGTTAAATAATTATTAACTATGATTCACAACCAAAATAATTATATAACAAACATAAAATGACGAGACTAATGAATAAGGCACAAAATGAAGATAAAGAGCCAAAGGAAGAAGAATATACCTTCTGTTACCTTACGATCTTCTACCGTATGACCCTCCCCACTTGGACATCATGTGGGAGACGATCTACCAAGACCCGTGGTCACCAAGTTGATCCCTTCTCCTTGCGCCAACCAGTCCCTAACCAAAGGGATCCCGCCGGCCGCTCCTAGGAGATAATCCAAACACAAACCCAATTGATTCCTTTCCTCCACTGCTAGCGTCTGAACAACAAGTATCTTGGCGTTCTTGTGATCTGAGCAACTCCAAGTTGCCCCACAACTCCAACTTGTATTCGCTAAGCAACTAGATGTTGCTCCAACCGAGCAACTTACTGCCTCACGGCAGTGCCTCCACGGGGTCCACGCCGGCGCTGCCTAAAGGTAGTGCCTCCCTGGGGTCCACGCAGCCTCACGGCAGCGCCTCCCGGGGGCTGCCTCTGAGGCAGCGATCCCAAAGCGCTGCCTCACGAGGTAGCCAGGCGCTGCCTATCACAGCAGTGCTAGCGTCGCCAGGTAGCGCCTTCACGGGAGCGCTGCCAGCCAGGCGCTATCTCTCGGCAGCACTGGTGCCTCATGGCAGCACTTCCACAGGGGCGCTACGTCTCAGCAGCGCCCCCGAGGCGCTGCCTCACGGCAGCAAGATGCTACCTTACGGCGGCGTCTCCTCAGGGAAGAGAGAAAGAGGACAAGGAGGGGAGGAGAGGAAAGAGGCTAGGGTTTTGTGATCTATTGGAATCAACCATCAACTTGTTTCTATGCCACCATGGGGTATTTATAGGGCTACGATAGGGACCATGAGGAGGAGTTGGATCTTGGCCTGCTAATGCACCCGGTCCATTAATGAGGATCCATTCTACTAAAGGGCCCTCATGGACTTACCTCACCAACCCCCATATTTACATATGGGCTCCACTTATTACGAGTCGTCCATCCCCCCGTGTTTAAGATCGTGCATGCTCATTAATTAATTAAATTACTGATAATTTAAATTAATTAACTTCTGGATCCTTGATTAGTACCACACAACCTTATCAACGTGCCGGATCAAATTCACCTGTAGGGTTTGGCAAGATGAACCTTTTGAGCTCATCAAGGGGGCATCATCTGTTGGATCGAGAAAACACGATAGAGGGGGGGGTGAATATCGTGAAACCGTTTCGGATTAGAAGAAAGAAAATGCGCAGCTGAAATTAAAAATAAACGCACAGAACTCAAGGATTTTTACTTGGTTCAGAGTCGCGGTCGGCTCCTACTCCAAGGCCCACGGTCCTTGACCGTTTACTGCGGGCAATTGTATAATGCGCAAAGTTTTACAAAGAATTGTACAATTATAGTCCAGTAAAAGGAACAAGTCTCCTCTTCGTTACCGATGCCCGGTGTGGATCATACTTCGGCATGGAGGGTCGTCGGCGGCGCTTAGAATCTCGAGATCGGTGGTTTCCGGAGCAGAGCGCTTGAGTCGAAGATCGTAGAGGCGTTAGAAAACTAGTTGTCGAAGCCTTGGGGGTCGAACCCCTTTTATAGCCCTCCTGGGGGCGCCCGGGACGCTGGGGGCTCCTGACACGTGCCTTCAGATCCAAGAACCCTCATCCGAAGCTCGGTCAAAGCTTATCCCTCCAGAATCGGGCTCGAAGCTGACGGGGGCGCCCGGGACACTGGGGGTGCCCCGGTTGACATGGTCTGCTGGTTTCTCGGCTGAATTCACTTCAATCGCTTAGTTGGCTTGGACCCAGGGTGCCCGAGACATCCAGGGTGCCCGGGAGCTTCAGGGCGCCTGGCCCAGTGAGCTTCCGAAGTAATCTTTGCTCAACTGCTTGTTTGGCTTTGACCTTGGGCGCCCGGGACCTCCCGGGCGCCTAGCCCAGCTGTTGCCCCTCTCCTATGGGGCGTTCTGAGCTACAGAAACATGTTCCTTTGGTCCCTGAATCCAAGGTTAGTTCCACAACAAATAAGCAAAGAAATGTTAGGTTTATACAGCCTTAGCTGTCTTAGTTCTGACTTCGGGTCTCCCAAATGGAACCCTAGTTGAACCAACGCCTACTGTTCCCTCGACGGGGAACGCGTCCTCACCTACTCCTCTCAGGAGAGTTTACTTTTTGCCAACCGGCTCCTCTGGTTGGACTTTTGCCCAGAAGTCCTTCGCCAGGTCTTTGGTTCCTAGCAGTCCTTCGCCAGGTTCCTTAGCAGTCCTTCGCCAGGTCTTAGATTCCCAGCAATCCTTCGCCAGGTGCCTAGCAGCCCTTCGCCAAGTCTTCGATTCCTACTAGTCCTTCGTCAGGTGCCTAGCAGCCTTCGCTAGGTCTTAGGGTTTCGATGCCTAGCAGCCCTTCGCTAGGTGCCTAGTAGCCTTTCGCTAGGTCTTAGGGTTTCGATGCCTAGCAGCCCTTCGCTAGGTTCCTAGCTCCCCTTCACCAGGACTTCTTGCCTAGTATGCCTAGGACCTTTCCTGCACACTTGAGTAACATCGTTAGAGCACAAATAGTACTTAACTTTGAATCCTTTGTCAATATCAAAACAAGGTTCGATATGGTGCTTCCTGCACCAACATCATCATCCTGACTCACCAGGACACGGATTCCGTCAATAATCAGTGGCACATCATATTATTAATATTATTTCTCAACTTACCGGGTCTGTCGATCTAACAGAATAGATCTCGCCTATTGGTAAATCAAAGAATCAATAATTAATAATATATGCCCGATATTATTTTGGGATTAAGGGATCGTACTCCATAATAATATCTTGAGGTCCTATCCAATAATCGAGTCAGTACAAATCGTATAATAACCTCGGGTTTTGGTCCTACCCAATGTACTCAAAGTACACTAGTGTAATTCTATGGTCAAGACCAACCACACCTAATTACACTACAACCATCCCGATGGGTTGTCCAATTCCATCTCGTTTGTGGGCCTCTATTTATGCTAAGTAAGAAACCGATTGTTGGGACCGGGTGCATGTTGACATGGATGCGGGTTTGTAATTTTAAAATTAATTACGTGCAGCAGAAGGTTTAGCATAAATAATTTCTCAAATTATTTAACCACACATCTAAGCATGCAACTTTATCTTGTGTAGACATGATCATATATTTAAAATTTTGCAGAAACATAAACTAATTTACGTATTACCTCGCGTAACTCGAAGGAAGGGATGAGATCCAACCGTAAGCGTCCCTCGGAAGCTCCGCCTCTATTCGCATCCACGCCGAGTATCTTCGGGATGACTTCGCAAAGCCACGAGTTTCGTGTTCTCGAGAACTACTAGATTCTCCGAGAACGCGACAAGAAAACCAAGAGAGAAGTAATCACATCGGAAAAACTCACTACCAAGGTTGGCCGGAATCACAATTCCGGCGAGAAGGAGGAAGATGACTTGCACCCAATCCCAAGGTGATAATGGCCGGACAGGAAGATCGTCCCAACGGAAGAACTTTGTCGCCTCGGTGCTTCTCCTTGTGCTCACGGCAAGAAGAAGGGAGAAGAGCCTTGTGGGAGGCCAAGAGAAAGAAGCGAGGAGAGGGAGAGAGCCCAGGAAAGAATACTTCGATTGATTTCCAAGCCTTGCCTTGGGTCCTTTATATAGTAGCCTCTCAACCGCCAAGTCACTTTTTCTTATGGAATAAATTTTCTATGACTTATTCCATCATGCCAAGTTTTATCATATTTTAATTCATGATAAAAACCGACCAAGTCTCCTTTTATCTTATGGAATAAATTTTCTTATCATGGTAAATCAATCCATGATTGATTTTATAAAATAAATCAATCCATGATTCATTTTAATTTCTATGAAAAATAAACCAAACCTTGGTTTATTATATAAAAATTTATATCATCCATAATTTTATAAAACAATCCATAGAAATGGTTTATTTTATAAATTGAACCAAAAACAAGGTTCTCTCCCTTTGTTGTGGCCGGCCAAGCAAAGAGGATGGAGACCCTCTTTGGCCGGCCCATCCAAGCCATGCCCCAATGAATTAAACTCATTTAATTCATCTATTAAGTCTTCAAAAGACTTAGCCATTTTACGCTTCCGATGCGTCTCTGAAAAATTCAGATTCGACTTATCGTTTGGCTCAACCAAACCTAATCTCTCTTTATTGGAAAATCCAATTTTCAACTCGTTTTAAATCCCTCGGATTACTCGTAGTGCGTGTGACTAAATAGGCTTCGATTTATGTTGGCCGTCTATAATTAATTAATTATAGAACGATCATGAGTGGCACCTAGTAGTACATCATGATCCCCAATTAATCGAAAGATCAACGGTTGACCTCAGAAACTATTCTGAAACCCTTCAGCAACTATAATGAATCGTGCCCCATTCCCTTCACCATCTTATACCCACTTGGTTCAGGACATGGTCTATGTGTGTTTAGTCCCCACTAGGCTGACTACGTCACACCTAGCCCAAGTAACGTTTTCTTGTGCTACGGATTCTAATTACTCTCATGTATTTAAGAGATTCATACTCTGAACATGTCATACTCTGGCCAGAGGCTTCGAGTAACAATCCGACGATAGGCCTTGGGTATACATCTCCTCGCAAGGAGTGGTGAATCCTTTGTAGGCTGTTCAAACATCTTCGGGCACTTCGGCTTATACCCAATCATCCAGGGTCCACACCTCCTTGAAGATGCTTGCTTAAGATGTCAAAGTATAAGTCTCCATGACCAAGATGACTTGAACACCACAAGTCAAAGGAACATCGCACTTAAGCTACAGTAAGAACTTCATTGACATATCTATATATAGACTACCATATGAAGTTTTACAGCCAGTCACTCCAATGAACTAGTTCCCTTAACTAGCATTCATGTTTATCTCCGGACATCCCAATGTCACCTGCCAGTGAAAATCAGCTGATTAGAGAATAACCCATGCTAGTCTCAACAGAATTGATAGTGTCCGTATTTATCAATTCATCGACTAGGGACAATTTCAATACTTCACAATTGCACATGTAGAGATAATCACTAGTTGTGAATTCATCACAAATTCTCTCATGCTGTGAATTGTATTGCAGACATTCAGTAAATGAGTTTAAGATCTCAATCAAATACATAAACATATATACTCAAATAGTGAATATTCATTTATTAACATAAATGATTACAATCATAAGGCGATTGCCTTAGGACATTTTTCTTATATCACTAACAAACTCCCACTTGGCCTAATGTCAATCGCTACGGTATCCAATACCACAGGCTCTAACATGACCCTCAGACATGCTTTGAGGCAAGGCCTTAGTTAAAGGATCCACTAAATTCCTTTCAGTGGGAATTTTCTCAATTTGTATATCATTCCTACTTATAATCTCTCTGATCAGATGATAGCGGCGAAGCACATGTTTGGATCGCTGATAAGACCTTAGTCCCTTTACTTGTGCAATAGCTCCATTGTTGTCGCAGTAAACCGGTATTGCTTCATCAATGGTTGGAACCACACCAAGTTCTGAGACAAACTTCTTGATCCAAACTGCTTCCTTTGCTGCTTCCGAAGCTGCAATATATTCCGCTTCCGTGGTAGAATCCGCTACGGTGTCTTGCATAGAACTCTTCCAACTTATTGCGCCTCCATTCAAAATAAATACGTATCCGGACTGAGATTTGGAGTCATCCTTATCTGTCTGGAAACTGGCATCTGTATACCCACGTATTATCATATCACCTTCTCCATATATTAGGAACACATCCTTAGTTCTTCTCAAGTACATGAGGATTGTCTTGACAGCCGCCTAATCACCCATTCCAGGATCAGACTGGTATCTGCTTGTGACGTTCAGAGCATACGATACATCGGGCCTAGTACATAACATAGCATACATGATAGATCCTATCGAGGATGCATAAGGAATTTTATTAATGCAAATCCTCTCGTCTTCTGTGCGTGGACACATAGACTTCGAAAGGTTGATCCCATGCCTGATGGGAAGGTAACCTTTCTTAGATTCCGACATGCTAAACCATTCTAGCACTCGGTCTATATATGTAGACTGCAAAAGACAAAGCAACCGTTTTGATTTATCTCTATAGATTCTAATCCCAAGGATATAGGTTGCTTCTCCCAGGTCTTTCATGGAGAATGTTTTGGACAACCAAATTTTAACTGACTGTAAGACTGATATATCGTTTCCTATAAGTAATATGTCATCAACATATAACACTAGGAATACGACTGCACTCCCACTAACCTTCTTGTACACACAAGGTTCGTCAGGATTTTGTGAGAAATCAAACTCTTTGATTGTCTCATCAAAATGGATGTTCCAGCTCCTGGATGCTTGCTTTAATCCATATATGGATCGTCGAAGCTTGCATACTTTGGTTTTATTAACCGATGTGAAACCTTCAGGTTGTATCATGTATACATCCTCAAGCAGGTTTCCATTAAGGAAAGTTGTTTTCACATCCATTTGTCATATCTCATAATCATAATGAGCTATTATGGCCAGGAGCATCCGAATGGATTTAAGCATAGCTACTGGCGAATAGGTTTCGTCATAATCAATTCCTTGTTTCTGACGATATCCTTTTGCCACTAATCTAGCCTTAAAGGTAACAACATTACCTTCCATGTCGGTTTTCTTCTTGAAAACCCACTTGCACCCTATGGGCTTAATCCCTTCAGGTGGGTTAACCAAGTCCCATACTTGATTTTGTTACATGGAATCCATTTCCGACGTCATGGCTTCAAGCCACTTATCCCTTTCTGAATTTTTCAGAACATTTTCATAACTGATAGGTTCATCATTATTAATGAGTAACACGTCGTTCGATTCACTTATGAGAAATCTGTATCTCTCTGGAATATTGTGTGTCGTATCAGACCTACGAAGAAGTGGTGTCGTTTTAGGTTCAACTGATAGCTCATCATTATGAGTTATTGGTTGTGGGTCTAGACTAGGTGTCTCTGTAATGTCTATTGGAGTTTCTTGAACATCTTCAAGTTCAATGCTACTCCCACTGTTTTCTTGTAAAAGAAATTCTTTTTCTAGAAATACAGCATGCCTTGAAACAAACACCTTTTGTTCCAAGGGATGATAGAATTGGTAACCCTTCATTTCCTTAGGGTATCCAATAAATAGACATTTATCAGACTAGCATCCAATTGTCTGATACAGTCCACTGTACATAAGCAGGACAACCCCATATCTTTAGGTGAGATAAATGAGGTTTCTTACTATTCCATGTCTCATATGGAGTAGTAGAGA